>MNCL01000178.1:60963-286593 GCA_001932985.1 Proctacanthus coquilletti | reverse complement strand
AGAACTATTTTGTAGACTTTTTTTTATGTTTTCCGGAACAACTGCCGGTTTTGGGCGACCAGAGTGTTCAGCATCATCGGTGTTTGTACGACCGCGCTTAAATTCAGCATACCAGTCAATAATAGTTTATTTCCCTGCTGCAGAGTCTCCATTAACGCTTATCAAGCCACTATTTGGCTTCAACAGTATTTTTCCCCATTAAAAATCAATGTTTAATCAACACACGAAATTATTTTTTATCCATTGTTTTGAAAATTTCGAAACTGGGGTCATTAAAACCACTGTAACCTGTAATTATCAGAATGTCATGAAATTTTGACATGTATCGTTTGAAGGATGCTACTATCCAGAAATCACATGGGTCTGTCAACAGTGTTGCTATATATGTGTCAGACCGGAGACTTATTGAGTGACGTGTTATACTGGTGTAAACGCAAAAGACAAAGGATTTATTCAAACGAACCGGCACATAATTTGAATGATTTTTAATTTTTGACTTCCCTTACTTACAAACTAAACCCTCTCCAAGCTTCAAATTTCTAGCTCTAGTTCCATTGAAAGTACAGTACCCTAGTTCCATTGGAAGTACAGTACCCAAAATGTTTTGATGCTCCTTCAGTCAGTAAGTGCCAAAAATTACAACTTTCAGACGTTCGTATCATGAAAGCTATTATACCTAGACGTATGAAATTGAACTCGGTGTTATATTGACAACATTTGAAAAATTGTAAAATTCGAGCTCTGTACAAGAACTCTGTGCGGACACAGAGGGGGGCAAAAGTAGCTCGAATATGTTCTTGTAAATATTGCACAGCATGTTCGCGGCTGGTTTGATAGCCAGATGTATATGAGAACTTGGCCTGTGCACGCTGTGCGCTTAGAAAACAGGCAAAAGATATATGCTAACATATATACAGAGGGTGATCAACGAATTTTGAACATAGAATATTTTACTATTTTTTATCCTTTTTACGTAAAACTAATAAACAGAAACAAAAAATTCTTAGAATTTCATTTCCTAATATGAAAGATGACTTTACTGATAACCAGTTTAAGATCTTTTTTCCTTCCTTTTATGACATTACAAAATGGAAAATCCCACAAAAGGATATATTAACTTTTTTGAATTTTTTACCTGCTTTGGGTGTTGACAAATATAATTTCAGGTAAGTTTCGAAATTAAAATTTACTTTATTCGTATAGTTGTTGTCAAAGCGAATGGTTTTTCGAATTTTTAGCGATATTTTCATTTATTTTTTTTATTTCGCTCTGGATTGTACCCAAAGAGTTATTAAACATCCATCCTCCGTGATGATTTTGAGCTTCATATCAGGAGAATTTCCTGGTATAATATATTTCGTTAATGGAACAATGAAGCAGGATCAGTGTAAGAAAGTGTTGGAGGAAATTTTTATTCCATACAGATATTCTTTTACAGCTACATACGGCATAATACTCCATGTCATAAGGCGAAATCAGGGATGGACTTCATAAGAAACAAGAAATTTGAAGTTCTTCCTTGGGCCGGGAATTCTCCGGATCTAAAGTTTACAGTAAGCAAAATAAAAATATTATTGAATTGAAACAACACATTAAGGATATTTGGGACAATTATACGAGATATGATATAAACTTGGAATGAAAGAATGAAATAGATTTAAAGAAGTAATTAAAAATCGGAGGAACATTACACATTATTAAAATTTGTAACATCTTATCCTGTTTTACCAGTATATCGTTTCTATTTTATGTATACTTTAGTTTTATTTTAATAAAAGAAAGACTTTCAAAAATATGGAAATGTTTGGGCGTATCTAGTTTGTTGATCACCCTCTGTATGACATTCCTCACTTATTTACGTCAATTAGAAATTCTATCATGAAAAATGACGACATGTGAGGATGCCATTGTTGGTTGGAAAATTGTAAAGGAAATGTTTAAAGAAAAAAAAGGAAAGCAAAAATGTGCCCTAAACATTCGTCAAATTATGTGCATCCTAACAAATGGCAAAAGTGAAAGTGAGCTATGCAGTTCAAGTTTTAATTTACTTGCAGCTTTGCTATTAAAACAATTCATACTTTGTAAAATTTCAATTCAAATAATATGACTAGCCGGTTTTGACAGCACATTTCTTAAAAAGATGAATAAAACGTTTGATTGAAGTGAGCAACTTTTTAACAAAAATTTACATGAAACAGGATTAAAAAAACTTCAAACTACAAAAAATACATAAAATTTATTGCATAGAAGGTCTTATTCAAACAATAAATGCTGTATTAAGATTATTATTATATAAGTTGTTCAGTCGTCTCCATTATCAATAATTGATTGGAATTTCCGAGGCATGCTTTCTACTAATTTCATAGCATAATCTGAAAACAAAGACGTCCATATAAATCGAATTTGACGAAATAATTGCTTGACAGTTCAGATCTTTCCTCGGAGCTTAAACTTCATGAGCGCCCACGCAATATAAAGATGACTCCGATGTTTCGGATCATTGTCTTCTTGCAGTAATATACAATATATGCTTTCTCTTGTAAATCACTTTTGAGCAGATGGTAATAAAGCCTTCTGATATATTTTGACCATTTTAGCAGCGCTTAAATTGTCTGTAATAATGTGCAAAGTGCCAAATCCCCGTTTTCAGAAACAGCCCCGAACGTACACCTTTACCGGGCGTGCTGAATGTATCCATTGGCGTGGGTACACCAGGTCTGAGTGATGGAAGAACGTGCCCAAAAAGAAGCTACGTCCGAAAAAATTACGTTGTCCCAATCGCGGTCCAAATCTTCTTTCGCCCAAGTGAGTTTCGTTTCAATGTGTTTTTCTGACAGTAGCGGTTTCTTTTTTGTGCTACGGAATTTCATTTCATGAGGCAGTAAACGTCTTCTTATAGTAACACATAACACATTTAGACCACTTTTATGCAAAACCGCCTGCTCACCTTTTCGTTGTTTTTTGCGTAGAGCCACGATCCGACAGATTATCGACATTTTTTACTTCAGAATAGTAATTTCACCCACTTAGTAATATATAATATCCTTGACTTTTTCATGTATTTAGCAGCCGCTCCGTATGACATTTTCGGTCTTTTTGTATGCAAACACAAAAACACGGCTTCGTAAAGTGATGTGTACGTGGCACGTATAACGAAATAGATCCTTCTGTGATAGAGATCGAATGACAACTAAGGCTCTCTATACAAAGCATCTCAGGGAAAGGGTCTCGCTCTCTGCTCATATTCGAACCACCCCCCTAACGGTTTCCAAGAGAAAGTTTGGCCGTACACGTTCTTTTCAAAAAGACAGTAATTTTACAGTCAAATCGTTTGTCTTCAATCATGCAATAGGAAGTATAATTTCAAATAAACCTTAAACAATTACTTTGGGTTTTGAATTGTCTGATAAAATCATGGCTTTTAACGACAATTCTGCATTAAGTTCATTACCACTTGAAGAAACCAAGGAATATATTATAGAAGATAATATAATATATTGTGCTATGAAGAAAATAGTTCTGATGCGTTCATAAAAGAAATTTCCACTCGCAGATTTCTTCCTTGGTTTGACAATTAAAAGATTTTTATAATATTATAAACTGCGAAAATTACGAAAAGTCAATGAAAAAATTAAGAGGAAGCAATGCCCTCGAAAAAAAAAAATTAGATTTTATTTGCTTCAAAAATTTTTCAGACTCAAGTGAGGTCAATAAGCTGAATCCTCCTACGGATTATTTTCTGGAACTTGCGCAAATTTACATTAAAATAATATATTATTAAATAAATATATATATATATAATTTTACATGTCCGGAAAAAATGGAAATTAAGAAGTACACTCTTGAGAAATATTTAAAGGGTTCTGAAGAGATTGAAAAATTTGTTTGGTGGTTCTTAAATGAAAATCCTTCTTATAACCACCATATTCAGGTATTAGAATATTTTTTGAAAATATGGCTAGAGAAATATTGACTGTGGGAAATACAATTGAGCCCTGCTGAAAAAGTTAAGGCAAAATGCGAGTTGAAAGTTGTTCAAACGTAAGAATAATAAAAGAGAGCATATGAAGCAGGTTTCTAATATAATATATGTCTTTTATTCATCCATTTAATGCAATTCATTCAAGTGAGATGATGACATAACAAATTTAATTACTGTACTGATAAAATACATAATATAGTCGTAGATAAATTAATAACAAAGATGATGCATTACGAACAACTTCTCGTATGTACTACCATATATGACAGAAAAAGCTTTCACGTTTTCCCCAATAAACGTTTAAAGCAAGTGGTTTTGTTCAGTAACTTACGGCGATTTTTTTAAATTTATTATTGCATTTACTTTGTTTTTTTTGTATTGAAATTTATTTTGTTTTAAATATATTCATCTATCCTCTATTCATTTTTAGAATAAGTAAAACATTTTGGGAATTAAGTGTGGTCTACAGGCATTTAAGGCAAGTAAAAATAATTTCTTTGAATTAAAGCCTTTTAAATATTCATACAAGGGGTCGGAGATGTTTGAAGAGTGGTATAAGGTTTGTCTGCTGAATATGCCGCGCACGGTTAAGACAACGTATATTTGTTCTCACTACTTTGCTTTCAGTTTTGGAAAAAAAAAAATTTAAAACGCACGGATGTTTTATGCAGATCCAAAAAGTAAAAGTAAAGTACGAGAGCGATTTGTTGTGCTTTATGTTATTGCCTTATTTGGCAAATATTAAACTCCAGAGATAAAATTAGAAACTAAGAAATATAGTTATTGTTGTTAAATTTGCTTTCTAGACTACATACTAGAATATTCCAGAAGCCCGACTGTATAACGGAAGGAAGAATGAATCCCCCTTATGTAATTTGGAGCTTTAGGAATCACAGTAAAAAGTGTCGTCTTTTATCTCAAAATAACACTACCGCTTCTTAAGCAACTTTCATTTTGTTTAATGACAACAAGTCATTATTTCGCTGCGCTTGCATGTCCTCATGACACGAGTCAAGAAAATCGGCAGAGGAACAGACAAACTCACCAAATTTTTGCTGGGTGATTTGTTCGAATATAAGAATTTGACACTCGATGCCTTCAAAATCTTCCCTGTGCTATTGTTTGCATCAGACTCATCTTACAAGTATTTTAGGACTGTTACTCTGCGTGCAGTGGAAAATAAACCTAATATTACCGCTGAGGAAATGCGAAAGGACCTAAAACGTGTTGAAACTTGACTGCTTGACTCAAATTTGAGTGCAACAAAAGAGGAAATGATAAAAGATCCGAGCATTGGGGCTACTCATTATCAAACGGGAAATCCAAGGCGCACGAGCAGTCGACGCGTACAAAAACCAAAAAGTCAAAATCAGAAGTGTAGAAATTGCGGTTCCAAGGACCACGTGAACACTGCCTGCCAACATCGGTTTTCGTCTTATTGTTTATGCAAGAAAAAGTTGCACGTCACTTCGGCCTGGTAGAAAAATAAAGAAAATTTGTGAAGAAAACGATGTTAAATATATGTAGTTATTGTGAGTAGTGTAACTGCGGAAGATATCGTAAATACCGACTTCGCCGCAAACCGCATTCACATCAATGGGATAGTTAACGGCCACGAGATCACAACAATTGAAAGTGTCATTTGGGTGGTGGCTCTCCACCGCTTCAACGATTCCGGCGGCACTGCTATTATATAACTTGCTATTTTCATATGTACTTCTATATTCACCCTGTCATCGTCCACAGTCCCATATAGCGATTTGAACGTTTTGCCAATAACGTTGAGTTCTCTTCTGTGCCTGTGTGGAATTAGTGTTTGCACCATGTATTTGATGGATTCGATTCTCAGAATTCTTGTTTCTTCATTTTGTAATGTAAAGTTTTCCAGGTTAGATTCTAAGGCTGCAATAACGGTTGATTCTTCCGATTTTATTACATGTAATATCGTAGGATACGTTGATCTATTGAGGTTTGCTCAAGGGAGTGTATTTTTTGGACTGTGTAGGGACATGAATAAAGAAATCCTGTTCTTATTCCATGAACCTCTAAATATTCTTCACCTAAGTTAACTATTGTCTGCAGACGCTTCAACAAATTTTGTGTTATTAGTTTGTCAAATTGTTTTTCTTCAGATTGTAAGTTTCCATCTCATACATTTGCATTGAATTCTATCGGTGATTTTGTAATTATTGCATAATTTATTGTTGTATTTCCGTAAGTGTTCAGAATTGTATTTGTTGGTCTAGTGGTTTTCTTCCGTACTGCTTTAATTTCGTTTCGTCGAGTAAAGTTGTTATTGAACTTATGTCCCTCAAGGACTTTAATTCTTCGTTTCCTATTGTTAGTTCTACGAGTACTACCGGTAAATCAGATCTGACGAGGGAAATTGAAAATTTACCTGTTCTTTGTCTCCTTTAATATTATTAGTGTCTTCGTTTATCGGTTTGTGTCTTGTTTGTGGTCTAACTTGTCTTGAGCCTTGATAATTGTTTCTAAGTTATCCCGTGTGTGTAGTAGGGTTGTGGTTGTCTGTTAAAGTTTTGCTTTAATTCTTGCTACATCCTCGACCTAAATTCCTATCGAAATTATTATTAGGGTTTCTATAATCACTATTGCGAAATGTTGTGAGTGGCTGTGTAACTTCATTTGTTCTGATTGTTTTGATTAAATCTGTCATTTTTGAAGTTTTTTTTCTATATTTTACCGTATTAGACCCGGTTTCATCTACGCTTCCTTTACATTTTTTGTATTTCTACTTATAATTACACTAATAAAGCTTGGGTCAGTATTGTTTGTAAAGATTCTTAAAATAAACGCCTCGTTTATTTTCGGAAAGAACTCAGTGACTTTTTCTTCATCAAATTTGTACTTAGCATTGAGTTCATCCGACTTCGGTGACTTTCGAAATTTCGATGGTCTTAAGAAAATCAACGAATCCAGTCGGCGACTGGAAATTTAATGCTCCCATGATGAAATCCGACAAACTCTGGTGGCCCAGAACTTGACGTAACGGGCGTGACTCGTTCAATGGAAAATGAAAAGCGTTATGCGAAATAATAAAGCGATATTCAGGAAAACGGGAATAAAATATTTTCAACCCCAACGTAAGCAAACATGTGAAGACATTAGAACAAATAATCTTTTGTAAAAATAAAAAAGGAACAAATCGTTGGAGTTAAAGTGAAAAAGGTATAGCTTTATGTATTTATTATAAATCACCTTCAGTCTGTAAGTATTTGCAAAATTCTCTGTAACTTAACATCTGTAAATTTACTACATTGCTTGTTACCTTTTAGAGGTAATAGACCTAGTCCTAACGATACATTAAAAATTAGTTTGAAATTACTTTTTCACAATGGCCTCCAGAACAGAAGGAAGACGTATTATTTTTTGATGATTTACGTATTAATTACTTCCCGCTTCCCGCTACGATTAAAATAGTGATAAAAGTTTTGATTTCGTTGATCTACGTAAAAGGGGTACAGTTTTAACAATAACTATTATTAAATTTTCTGTTTATTATTTCTTACTGTTCTACAGATAAAGGGATTAAAGAAACAAAACTCAATGTGATTTCAAAAGGAGTTATGAACTATTGTAAAGATATTACCTTAGAATAAGAAATGTGACCTATGACCAAGAATCAGGATCAAATGCATTACTAATCTTGGTGTTACCATTCAAAAACTATGCTTTAAATATAATAATGAAAATATTTGTGTTATTTACGATGTATCACATTTGTTTAAGTCCGCACGAAATATTCTAATAATGAAGAACAAGGAGATCCTCTGTACAATTGCCCAAATATGAACGACAAAGGGTGAAAAATCCGATTATTGTTTTATTTTATTTCAACTTTTTCTCGTTTTAAGGTAACCCTCATCGCTTTCCAGTAGGACAACCAATGTATTGTGATTTTCACGCAGACCCAGTGTTTCTAAAAAAAATCGACATTAATTGGGATATCCTGTGCAAACAATTTTATGCTTATACTTACGTTGTCAGAGAAATGTATCGCGGATGATAGATAGAACATGCTTCTTTCTAAAGAACCATCAGGTTAGTCCAAATATCAGCATTAGTCATAGAGACAGAATTAGCTGTGAACGACTACTCATTATTTGTCCAGGGTTAGTAATCACACACGCAAAATAAAAATGAAGCAAACTCAAACAACATTAAAAAGTTCGTCGCGTGAGAAGGGAGCTTTTTAAAGCATGCTTTTTAACGTAGATATCAAAAAGTTGTGTTGATTATTTAGAATAATATAATACATGCGATTAGTAGGTTCATACATGCAGTTTGTGCTACAAAAATTTGTATGAAGTAAGGACATACTTCGATACTTACGATAGTTTTGTCTGTGTGTGAATCTCATTTTTAGGAATTGTGATACAATGTTGCCAGTCATTAACATGCAAGGTATGTGTACTTGTGCATTCTATGTTTAACTGTCTGTCTTTAACTGTCGAAAATTACGAAAGTAAATATATAGTAACTGGACAACCTCAAGATAAATGAAGAGAACAAAGAAAGCGTCATTAGATTAAGGCCTTTTTGTAAACCTTCCTTCTGAGCTAAGTTCTTGCTTTGGTTCAATTAAAATTTGAAATTTTAAAGCACCTGGAAAAGTCGCTCGAGAAATCGCGGTACAGAACTGACCGTGAATAAATATGCGAATATGTATATAAATATATAATAACGGTTCACGGAGATATAGACCGACTGCCTTTCCCTGTGATTTATTAATTGTCATGGCAAAGGATTAAGCATATTTAGAAATTTAAGGATATTTAGAAATTCTATGGGAAAGTGTAATTCATCTTGGTGGGAATAGTATCATCGAGTTTGATAGAATCGACAAAATAAAAAGTAAGCTCTTCAGAATTTAGTCTAGCAAGAACACGTTTGTAAATTCGACGCATGTGGCCATCTTTTGGGCTAAGAATGCCTCTTTAAGAAATTGCAAGAAAATCGTATGAAAATGTGTGTGTGATACAGTCTGTTCTTGGAAACCGTTAGAGGAGTGGCTCGAGTATGAGCAGATGAGATGAGATGCTTTGTATAGAGAGCCTTAGTTGTCGTTTGTCACAGAAGGACGTATTTCTTCATGAAGTGCCGCATACGTATCACGTTATGAATTTGTGTTTGCATCCATAAGGGCCGAAAATGACATACGGAGTGGTTCCTAAATACACGAAAAAGTCAAAGACATTATATATAGGGTTTTTCAATAGCTATGTCCGAAATTTGCAGCATATTGCTGAGACGTTTCAGGTGGCAGCGCTGTCATTCTTCGATGTTTGTGTTCTGCCATAGTCACCATTTTATCATGGTGTGCTACACTGTGCAGCAATGCGTCGAAATTGTTAAAACTTATTATAAATATTCGTGTTATGTTCGCCAAACTTTTCGCGAGCTACGAAATATTTACGGCCGAAATAATCGTCTAACTGAACGATTAATTCAACGAATTATCGCGAAATTCGACCAAAGCGGTTCGGTTGCTGATCGGGCAGTCCCTGTACGACGCAGGAACGCGCGGTCAAGCGACGATATTGTTGCTGTTGCTGAAAGTGCGGCTGAAGACCCAAACCTGGTCTATCTGCGACGTCAACTTGGCGAATTTTACGGAAAGACTTTGGCATACATCCGTATAAGATCCAACTGACGCAAGAACTGAAGATCCAAGACCACCAAGCTCGTCGTGCGTCCGCTGATTGGGCTCTAGAGCAGTTGGAAGTGGATCCAAATTTTGGCGGAAAAATCATTTTCAGTGATGAAGTACATTTTTGGTTGAACGGTTTCGTGAATAAGCAAAATTGTCGCATTTGGAGAGAGAGTAAGAACAGCAGTATCAAGAGTCTCAATGGCGATCGGTATCGGGCCATAATAACTGACTTTGTGGCCTCAATTGGATGAAATGGACCTGGACGACATGTGGTTCCAACAAGACGGCGCAACGTGTCACACATCGGGCGTTACATTGGAGTTGTTGTAAAAAAAGTTTCCAGTACTCGTTATTTCCAGAAGAAGCGATGTGGAATGGCCGCCCAGATCGTGCGATTTAACGCCCTTAGACTTTTTTCTCTAGGAATACGTTAAGTCGCTGACTTATGGCAACAATTCAACAACAATTGACCAACTAGAGTCATACAAAATTGGACCCCTCGGATCGAGTCCTGTAAACGAAGCAGCGAAAGCCATATGAATGATATCATTTTTAAAACATAATGGTATTGAATATATTTTAATACGCAATAAAGTTTTCCGTCATATGTCGCACACAACTCGTTTTATTCAATTTTAAAGTTTAGACGCGCTTAATGAAAAACCCTATATTAGTGGGTGAAATGCTATTCTAAAATAAAAAATGTCGATGATCTGTCGGATCGTCGCTCCACGCAAAAAACAACGAAAAGGTGAGCAGGTGGTTTTGCATAGAAGTGGTCTAAATGTGTTATGTGTTACTGTAAGAAGACGTTTACTGGCTCATGAAGTGAAATTCCGTAGCACAAAAAAGAAACCGCTACTGTCAGAAAAACACATTGAAACGAAACTCACTTGGGCGAAAGAAGATTTGGATCGCAATTGGGACAACGTAATTTTTTTGGATGAAGCTTCTTTTAAGGCACGTTCTTCCATCACTCATACCTGGTGTACCCACGCTAATAGATTCATCCAGCACACCCGCTAAAGGTGCACGTTTGGGGCTTGGGATTTGCATTTTGCACATATTTGCAGACAATTTAAACGTTGCTAAAGTGGTCAAAATGTATCAGAAGGCTTTATTACCATCTGCCCAAAGGTGGTTAACGAAGAAAAACACATATTGCATATTACTGTAAGAAGACGATGATCTGAAACATCAGAGTCGTCTTTGTACTGTGTGGAAACAAGAAAATGATGCTGATCTACTAGACTGGCCATCGCAGTCGCCGGATGCAAATTCTATAGAAAATTTTTGGGCACTCGTTGAGCTCCGAGGAAAGAAGATCTAGACTGTCAAGCAAATATTTCGTCAAATTCGATTTATATGGAGGTTTTTGTCTCCAGATTATGCTATTAAATTAGTAGAAAGCATGCCTCGGAGAGTCCAGTCAATTACTGGTAATGGAGGCGACTGGACAATTTATTAATAATAAAGCATACATGCATAACGTATTTTCTTTTTTCAGTTTATTATCCCAAGTCCTTTTTTGACTTTTGACGTACACATTCTTGTCAAACAGACTGTAAATAGCAACCTACGTAGCAATAGCACGAAAAAAATTTGCAAACTTGGATTTTTTTTCAGTAGAGTACAAAATGTTTCGAACTAACTGTATGAAGTTATCAAAAAGCTACAAGAATTTAACTTATGTTTATTAGGGATTCCTCACTTCTACGCCCTACTACTATTAATTGTCTTTGTACAATCCGTATAATTATTTGGTAAAATTCGTCCTGGGTCATAATATGAGGTACTGTTTCGTTAGCATTATTATTTGGATTATTGTAGGATTTGAAAACAGAAACTAGGACGTTGTCTGCGTGTTACTCGGAAAATTTCTGTCAGAAAATAATTTATTTCCACGACTATATTGCTTATTGCAGTAGGAGTTTAATTTTTTAACTGTTATGTTATTCTAAGATCTATATATGTGGGTGTGGTGTGAAGAATATGAACCACTTTTGTGTAGTATTTTTATACTGTTGGAGTTCCCACAATAAAGATAATAACGACCTCGGGGCTTCTGGTAACTTATTTTTTTAAATTAGTTCATAGTATTGGCTATATTATTTTCGTTATTAATCATGTTTTATTTGTTGTTGATTTTAATACTGAGTCTTCTTAACACTTGCTTAATTTCTTTCATAACGAATTTTACGCTGTTAATATGAAATTTGACAATTCGTAGTTCATCAAACAGCTCTTTAATCGTGTGTCAGTTTCTTAAAGTTTGTATTAATGTGTTTCTTATGCTTGTTCAGGATGAGCATAGTTTTTATTATCCCTCTTGTTCTCTTTTCGAAATTGGGTGTACTTTATCGATGGTTTTTGAAGATTTGGAGTTTTTGGAAGACTTCATGGAACTCTGGGAGTAAAAGATATTTTAGAGGGTTAATGTGTACAGTAAGCATAATTCCTTGTTATTTTATGTAGAAAATGTAAACGTTATTTATTATTTCCGAAATTTCTTTGACTGTTAGTCTATGTAGCCTATAGATCTATGTAATATGTAATATTTAAAAAAAAAGGTAAATTAGTCTAGGAAAAAACATTAAGCCACTTTTCTGCCATTCGGAAATTAGAATTCTCTTATAGCTGAATAATATCTTGAATGTCTTATAAAGCATTATATAATTCAAAGTTTTTCTCAAAATTCAAAGCAATTTTGAAGTTTTGTACCATTAAGCTTCGCTTCTATAATTATTACATAGATTGCTTTTATTTTGTATAATTATATATATACAGGGTGTAGAGTTTCTGAATCCGGGATTAGACAGGATAATATAATTATTTCATTTCAAATTTACAAAAGCTTATTTTCTAACAAGAATTAGAATCATCCGATTTTTCCAAGCATTCTAGTATTCTGGCACTTCTTTCAGCCAAAACCTCGCTTTCGAGTTCAGTTATGGAATCGCAGTCTCGGTGGACTCTATTAATTGCTAGTGCTAGTGAGGGGTTTTTGAAAACACTATTTTGGAGCCTTGCCCATACATGCTCAATACAGTTGTGATTAACTGAATTCTCGGGCCAATCCTCCCAGACGTTTCGAAAATTCTTTATGACATCAATTATCGTTTATTTGGTACCATACTGCCAAAATAAACTTTCCTGAGAAAGTTTTTTTCGAGAAAACATTGACTTGTCATTGGCAGTAATTTTGTAAGCAGATAACATTTTTTCCCTATAATATTTAACATTTATTGTTTGACCTTGTTCAACAACGGCAAGTATTGTTTTGCCATGAGCTGAAATGTTACCGGCTATCATTATTTTCAAACCATATGTGGGCATTCATAATGGCTTTACTTTTTTTGACTTGTTCTGTTTTCATCAGTCCATAATTCGTGTATACGCTTCATTTCATTTTCTTTTTGGGTTTGGCTTCTGTTTTTATTCTTTCACAAAAAGCGAGGCGATCATGAATATTACTTTCCGGCAACTTTGGTTTCACTTTCTGTGTGTAGGCGCGAGCACCCCACTTTGTTCGACGCAAATAATTTTATACTGTGTTTTCCCCGCCGAATGAAGAGTTTGAATTTTGCATCGTACTAAATATCTTTGTGACAGCATTGCCTAAAAGGTAGTTTTTGTTAACGCTTATTACACTTACACGAGGAAAAATTACAGATCTTGACGAAATTTCTGTATTTTATGAACCACGTAGCAAATTCTCGTATGAGAATTATAATATAATGCTTTGCAAGATTTATATCACATTCAAAATACTATCAGAAATATTAAACTGTTTTTGTTGCCTAATCAAACAGTACATATTACGAAATTTTTTAGCACTTACCTTTCCAAAATTTAACATAGAAAAACAAGCAACAGATATTCTGCCTTTATAACTATACTGGTAAATAAAACATCTATCTCTTAAAGAAGTTGATAATCTGGAGCGTTATCACATATCTTCTCAAGAAGTTCCCCTACCCGTTAGGTGAACTAGAAAAGGCTAAAAAGAAAAAAAAGTGTGGGAGAATTATATTCAAAAGTTAGGAAAGATTAGTTGGTAAGGGAATCAGAAATTGTTTTTTGCACCCTGTATTATATAGGATTAATGTAATGAGTTTTGTATTCCTAAATTTAAGAAACTCTAAGTTAATTTTTTTTTTAATTTGGTAAGCAATTTACATTATTTCTTACTTACATATGTACTTTTCTCTTAAAGAATGCTCGTGGATTGAACCCCGCCTCTGTGACTATTGTGGTTTATATTTTTGTCCATCATGCCACTGGAACGACTTAAGCATAATACCCGCTCGAATTTTACACAACTGGGATTTTACGCCGCGCAAAGTTTGCAGAGCATCGATTCAACAAATTAATTTATTGCTTGAAAAGCCGGTTATAAACCTCGAAAAGGTCAATCCTAAATTGTTTATCTTTCTGCAGACATTAAATACAGTGAAGAAATTGCGGAAAAATTTGGGCTTCATGCGAAAATATTTAGCTGAATGTCGTAAAGCTAAAAAGATTAAATTACTGGATTCCGAGATCGGTATTTTTGTAAAAATGGTATAAAATTTAAAAAAATTTATTTTAAATGTTACAGGGAAAAAAAGATACTTAATTCAATCTACTGAATACTACAGCATATCTGATCTAAAGCAAACGCAGACCGGGGCTTTAGTGGAATTCTTAAATAAAGTTTTCGATGTTTTTGACAAACACATAAGAAATTGCGATATATGCTCAGGCAAGGGATATATATGTGAAATATGCGGGAACGACGAAGTCATTTATCCCTTTAATGATGGATGCCAACATTGTGATAAATGCAATTCTATATACCATCGAGGTTGCTGGGTCCGGAAAAATATGATTTGCGTAAAATGTTTACGATTGGAAGAAAGAAAGCATTATTAACACTAAGTTTACTAAGCTAAAAGCTAATTCTGTTATATATGGCAGATTGCAGCAAATAAATAATATGAAAATGAAATGAAAGTGAAAAAAATAAAAAATATACATGCCCATAAGACTTTTACTCAAATTAAAAAATATTTTCACGGCGTGATTTAGTACCAAATCATCATCTTTAAAATCTTTCCCACACATGTGTGGTATTCAGCTTAATCAACATGACATTTCAATCGAGTTATTATGAAGGAGGGTCTGAACACATCCGAAAATAAATGAACATTAAAAATTTAGTCTTTAATTATATTTCAAAGCAAATACATAGTACCAGGGTCTGCACAGGTACTCCAATACAGCAACCCCTTGAAAAGATAAGAAAGGATAAAACGAGACAACCACAACAACAGAGGACTAATCCAATGTTTGCATTAAACATCAAAAACACTAAACATTCATATTCCACAAACACAAAACAATCAACAAACACATTTTGTACACAATTACATAACACATAATGCAAACACTTTCATCGCGAAAGTGGAATTTCCGAAATATAATTCCATTTTGACTTTTGAAATTGAGAAATTTGTGGGCGAACTTTTTACCAAATTTCTTACTCCGAATCTCAATTTCGTTCACATAAAACATTTAGCAGCACTAATTACAACCACCTTAATTAAATACCATTTTGCTGTTTTTTATCCACGAAATTTCACTATTTACAACACACGCGTGCAACTCACTTCGAATTTACATCACCCGTCAAACTTTTTGTTCAGACAGATCACTTCGTAATTCGCGACGGTGAATACACTGGCGTTACCAGATAATTAATTATTAAGATTTTTATAAATTTCCCATAAGCGCCATAAGTGGGAAAGAAATAGCAAGCGATGCAACGAGAAAGAGAAATATAATTATCACCTTCGACTAACAAAAATGGCGGAATTTAGACCAGTCAACCATATTATAGCAAAGTAGTTCTTTTAATCATTTTCCCAAAGATTTAATTCTATTTAACTTGATTTATATATTATACTAACAAGTAGGGTTTTTCATGCGCTATCAAAACAGTTCTCAAAATGAAGGAAGGTTAATTAAGGACAATTGACTACCTCTCGCAAACGTATAAAAGGGGACGAAAATAAGTACTCGATCCCCTTTTGATTTTTTAGCAGCCGTAGCATTCAGATCAGCATAAAGAATTTCAAATTCCTTATAAGGTTAGGAAATTCTAACATGCGATTTCATGACTAATTTTAATTGGTAGTGTTAAAATATTTTAGGGAAATTTACTGGGATAGAATTTTTTATTTTTTGTTTTTTTTTTTGAAGCACTAAATTTTCAGTGGTAGAATTATTTTTGTAACAATATTTAGTTTAAATGATAGAATTAGTTTGTATAATGTTATTAATTAAAGTATTTGAATTAATTTGATATAGCAACAAATGCTAATATAAATAAAAATTTTTTTTAAGTAATAATATAAATGAAATAATAAATTTGCACTTTAAAATAAAACTATTGAATAAAACTACAGTAACATAAACTGTAAAGTCCGGACGTAAAATGCCATTTAGAACCACCTATCTATTGGAACAGAGGATATATTTAAAATGGAAAAGAGTGCGATGATAATTTAAATTTATCGATGGCTCGAATGCATTCTTGACAGTCAACAAGTTACAAACAAAATCAATTCAAGACTAAAGATAAATCAGTTGTAAATATAAATATAATTCAATTTTATATAAATAAACTTGTATGATGTGTTAAAACAAAAAGAAAGTAAATGTACACAATCGGAATGGTTGCATGGGTAAAAGTAAAGGTAAGTAGTGAAATGAACGAAATCAAATGGCGTACACAGTGTACATTTGTTTTACAAATCTTACATGCCTAGACATATACATGCTATACATAAACGGTTTAGGCTTACAAGCTAAGCACCAGTCTACTTGTGTTCCGCACTCTTGCACGAGTTACTCTGGAGCGGCGGTGAGTTGGGGAGTGACTGCGGCGAGTTGGGCAGCGACTGCGGTGAGTCGAATGGCCTAAGGGCTGTGATGCCTCGGGTAGTGGCAAGCGGTCAGTAGCTGGCGGTAGCCCCCTGTGTATGCACAGCTTTAAGTAATTGCGGCAAAGCATGTAATTAGCCTTGTCTTCGTTAAGCGACGCGTTCTCCAAGAGTCGAGTCACAGCGGTAGTAAACTATTTCTGGAACCAAGATGGATCGCACACGTCGCAATTGTGGCCGAATTCATTGTCCTCGAACACAGTTCTAAAGTGTATTATGGGCAACTTCCACTGCCTACGATATTAGGGCGCAAGTGTAAATTGCCCGGTATGCGGTATCGGGCCCGACCAGTTGGGCCAATCTTCGCCACCCAGAGTGGCTACTGATAGATTGATGAGCTCATCTATCTCAAACGGGGTTGAATGTGACTCGGCAGGGTTAGGGCAGCATGTACGGCTACAGTATATATATTTGTTTGCCGATTTTGCGTATACTTCAGTATTAATTTTTACGAAATTTTTAATATGTAATATGATCCCTATCTCACCACTTGCGTAGAATTGGCATTCGTAGTCGGGAAATTCTCAAAATCGCACGTCGTCATTAAAAAGTGCATTTTATTATATTAAATAAAATAAAATTGTCTATATCAAATTGTAAAGACGTAGTTTCTCTAAGTCGAATTTTCCCGAGTCCCGAGTTCCTTCGGCAGTCCAGACCTCGTATTATCACAGCAGCTCCTGTGCTTGCCTCAATCTGGTTAGCTCCCTTCGTTTCCGGGACCGTTCAGTAGCTGGTGTTGGTCGGCGTCCCTCTGTCTCCTTCCTCCCTTTTGGCCTTTGGTGTCAAGTGCGGGGTTGGCAGTGGCCAGTGAAGTAATTTTTCTTTTATGTGGAGTGAGCGCATGTGAACAGGAAAGAATTTCATCACTACGAGGCAACCCAGGACGACTAGGAAGCACATCCACACTAGCGAAATTTAGTTGTGAATCAACTGAATCGACCGTTAAATACGACCTCTATACTCCTTTCTATCCCTTCAAATTATACAAATTTGTAACTATTTTGATGTAACTTCTTTTTTTGTCGTTTAGAGATAAAAATACTTTGTTGTTAAATTTTAATATTATAAGGAAAATATAAGAGGTTTTAAAATGAAAGTACCTTCATAATTCCATCCACTTGTTTATACAATTTGTTTCTTTTATGGCTTTTATGTAGACGTAATAAAAAAAAATTTTCTTGTATTTATGAATAAATAGAAAAGGGCAAGGGCAAATCAAAGTAATAATACCGTTTTAAAAACCTTACATAACATTACTACGAGTACCGCGTTCTAGTGTGAATCTGAGGAAGAGTTTTTGGGATTCTAAGGGGGTGATTTGAAATGCCGCGATTTAAATCACAGTATAAGTAACAATTTAAATATGGTCCCGAAATTAAACAAGGCTTTTATAAAGCTTAAATTTATCCCAGAATTTAGTGGTGAACGCGAAGGTTTTCACAAGTTTATTACGTGTTGCGACATAATCCACGAAGGCGATTGCGATGAATTCGATACTGCCTGCATTGCTTCAGAGAGCGCGCAATTTTCAGAGGTCATAAACAGCCCTTAAGGGTTTTGTAGAAAGATTTCGAGCTCCCTTAAAATTGATTATAAAAGCCAGTTGCTTCAATAAATTGACAGACGCTATCGAAATTCCTCTAGAGGAAGAAAAAAAACATATCCTTATCAAAAACCTCTTACAGGAGAGAGAACAGGAAAATGTTCCTACTGCCATAAATTAGAACAGAGTCTTTCAAATTGTTATTTAAAACCATCATAAAATAGCTTATTCCAGTATCAGTTTGCTGGAAATTCTGCCATAAAAAGGGAAACATCTTCAATTGCGTTTACTGTAAGAAATATTCGAGAGTGTAGGAAATAGCCATATAATAAACCTCGGAATCCAAATTCAAATCCAAATCAGAGTTTGAATCGTGGGTAAAATATTACGATTTACGCAAAACCCTCCAAAATTCGAACTTTACAGTCTGTTTGACAAAAGCATGTACGTCAAAAGTCAAAAAAGGAATTGGTATAATAAACTGAAAAAAGTAAATACGTTACACATGTATGCTTTATTATTAATAAGTTGTCCAGTCGCCTCCATTACCAGTAATTGACTGGACTCTCCGAGGCATGCTTTCTACTAATTTAATAGCATAATCTGGAGACAAAAACCTCCATATAAATCGAATTTGACGAAATATTTGCTTGACAGTCTAGATTTTCTTTCCTCGGAGCTCAACGAGTGCCCAAAAATTTTCTATAGAATTTGCATCCGGCGACTGCGATGGCCAGTCTAGTAGATCAACATCATTTTCTTGTTTCCACACAGTACAAAGACGACTCTGATGTTTCAGATCATCGTCTTCTTACAGTAATATGCAATATGTGTTTTTCTTCGTTAACCACCTTTGGGCAGATGGTAATAAAGCCTTCTGATACATTTTGACCACTTTAGCAACGTTTAAATTGTCTGCAAACATGTGCAAAGTGCAAATCCCAAGCCCCAAACGTGCACCTTTAGCGGGTGTGCTGGATGAATCTATTAGCGTGGGTACACCAGGTATGAGTGATGGAAGAACGTGCCTTAAAAGAAGCTTCATCCAAAAAAATTACGTTGTCCCAATTGCGATCCAAATCTTCTTTCGCCCAAGTGAGTTTCTTTTCAATGTGTTTTTCTGACAGTAGCGGTTTCTTTTTTGTGCTACGGAATTTCACTTCATGAGCCAGTAAACGTCTTTTTATAGTAACACATAACACATTTAGACCACTTCTATGCAAAACCACCTGCTCACCTTTTCTTTGTTTTTGCGTGGAGCGACAATCCGACAGATCATCGACATTTTTTACTTTAGAATAATAATTTCACCCACTTAGTAATATATAATGTCTTTGACTTTTTCATGTATTTAGCAGCCAATCCGTATGACATTTTCGGTCCTTTTGGATGCAAACACAAAGACACGGCTTCGTAAAGTGATGCGTACGCGGCATACAAAGCATTTCAGGGAAAGGGTCTCGCTCTCTGCTCATAATCGAACCATCCCTCTAACGGTTTCCAAGAAAAAGTTTGGCCGTACACGCTCTTGTCAAACAGATTGTAAATATAATCCAAAATTGTAGTTAAAATATTTTCCTTAAAATATACGAGGAAACTAGTCTTTTTGCTTATCAATATCTTCTGTTCAACTAGAATTCCTCACGAAATGGGAAATTTAAATTCGGGAAATTTTGGGAAATACATTTTTACAAGAATATAAAGCAAAAATCGATTGTGAAAAAAATTAGCTCGCGTTGGTCTTTAATAATAGCAAGAATGCCAAGGTATTAGTTCCACCCAGATCCGAAGTTTTTGCAAAGGTTAAAACAGTAATAAAAAACGAGTGTCTTTGCCTTGCTAGAGAACTCTCTAACGAACTGTTTGTTTTAAATAACATTACGTCATCATTAAATAATTTTCGCATGATCTTTATACTTAATCTTTATAAACAGGAAAAAGAATTAAATTTTGAAAAAGCGGAACTAATCGATGCCCTAGAATTTAATATCCTCAATATTTTCATTGATGAAGCTGGTTCACTTCAATATGATCGCATTAAAAGCGTTCGGTCTCAAATCCGCACTGAGCATATGGCAGATGAGTAGCGTGAAAGTATTATAAATTTGTGTACAGAATCTAGTGAGTGAAAACTAAGCTACGCCAAGTCCAATCAGCATAATATAAAAATCCCTGGAACACAACCAGCTCATATTAAACAATATCTGGCGCAGAGAAAAATGAAGTTATCATAAATCATAAATGAATCAAAAAGCCCATGGAACTTTCTTTTAGTAGTTGTACCAAAGAAAGCAGATGTTAAAGGAAACAAGAGGTGGCGTCGATTTCAGGAAACTAAATGAAGTCACGGTAGGGGATGCGTATCCCTTACTTAACATCACAGGGATCTTAGACCTTCTAGGCAACTCGAAGTTTTTTTTAACTTTAGATTTGGCAAACAGCTTCCATCAGATCGAGGTGAAGTTCTCAAATAGAGAAAAAATTAAGTTTTATACACCCTTAGGCCGCTTGACGCATGCTTTTCGGACTTCAAGGGAGCATGTGTAACCTTTCAAAGGTTGGTGAACGATGTTTGGGCAGGGCTTCAAGGAACGAAGGTTTCCGTATATATGAATGACTTAGTGGTCCATGGAAGAACTCTTGCAGAACACAGTTCCAAATTAAAGGACGTCTTTGAACGTCTTAAAGCTCATAATCTTAAACTGCAACCGGGGAAATATGAATTTCTTCGGGCAGCACTAACTTATCTAGGGCATATTATTGCTGAACGCGGAATTTCAGATAAAGGCGAATGTATCAAAAATTTTAATAAGAGTCAATTAAAGAGTTAAATCATTTTAAACCCACGCATAAAAGATAGTGATGATAAACCTCCTCTTAATGGCATTATTAAAATAGGCAGTTTTGTTAACAATAAATAGACTTAGACGAATTTTTAACAAGCATCTTCATTTCCCTTGATAGCATGAACCCTCCTGAATCTAGAAAAAGCTCTTTCCTAACACAGCTTTTATCCACATAAACAAACAATTATTTTAATTATGAATGAAAAGGCCACTAACGAGAATTTTTATTAAACATTCAAGAAAATTGTAAGATTAAAATTAAAGACAATCTTAAAGAAATTAGTTTAGTAAACCCTGTAAAAAGTGATGAATATCGCCATACGAAATAATTCGAGTAATTGTCATGTACTTTTTCCAAAATTCTATTACCAATGAACATCGCAATTACAAAGGTAAACTAATTTTAGAGGAAATAAGTGAAATTCTACGTGAGTACTACAACATGACCACTGTAGTACATACAGGCCTAAATCGAACTTGCAAACCAATAAGGGCACGACATAAATGGAAAAATAAGTACAGGGACATAAAAAGGTACATAAAAACTTGTAAGATTAGCAGAAAAAAAAACAAAGTAACCAGTTATGTTAAAGAACCTATGGTGATAACAACAACAGTGAGTAAACCATTTGA
Organism: Proctacanthus coquilletti; assembly: GCA_001932985.1. Lineage (NCBI taxonomy): Eukaryota > Metazoa > Arthropoda > Insecta > Diptera > Asilidae > Proctacanthus > Proctacanthus coquilletti. Next base: position 264,926 of record MNCL01000178.1, on the reverse strand, counting down.
AAAAGTTTCAATAGATATTGTAGGCCCATTTCCAATCACGAATTCTGGCAACGAATATTTGTAAACATTTATAAATGACCTTTTAAAATTCGGTGGCGCTATCCCTATACCGAACGAAGTGTTATTGCGGAGTAGTTTATTATAGAGGTGATTTTTCAGTATGGAACGTCTAAATATATTCCCACAGATCAAGGAGCTAACTTCATGGATCTGGTTTTTAAGGAAATATGTAAATTATTAAAACGACTCCAATCAAACGATTCATGTGTAAAGAGCCACAGAGACTTGACAGAATATCTAAGATATTTTGTTAATAAATCACAAGATGATTGGGACACTTCCTACCTTCGTGAATAATACTTCTCCCAACCGCAGTATTGGTTTAATCCCTTTCGAGCTCCTGTTTGGCCATAAAGTGCATTTTTCTAGATATCCGGAAATTAACTATAACTATGATATTCGTGTAAACGAATTAAAATCAAGAATGCGGCATACAAATGAAGTAGCTAAATTTGGAAAACCTTTTTAAAAAGCTCAAAGCGTTATTACGACCAGCGTTTAAAACCCTCCTCCTTCCTAAAAAGAAATTTAATTTATTTGAAGGATGATGCTCCAGGTAAAGGCAGGTGTAAACGGCTTCTCTATTTATGAAATGGGCAATATAAAATTTTGGAAACGGAAGGTGTAAATTCAACAATTATGATTAAGAATAGGCCAATTAAAGTACATAACAATAGGCTTAAACTTATCTAATCCTTTAGTATTGAGAGTTCCCGTTAATTCTAACCTTTTATTATAGGAAATCAAGACAAAGTCTGTTGCTTTCATTATTTTGTTTTCTGTTATGCACATCGCGACAAATACAATTATGTACGAGATTACTTATTTGAAAAATTAAATCAGGTTGCCATACGACTAAACAGGCGAATTAAACCTGCACAATGACGAATTTAAATTTCTTGTGCATCCTGATCTTGAGGACTTAAGGGCAAAGTATCATCAATTGAATATTGTCGAGCGAAGCGTAGACCGAAACGAAAAAACAGGGAACTGTAACTCAAAGACTAAGCACTAACTTAAAGACTAATGTTACAATTTAAAGTATTCCATTGTTATAATGTAAAGATATGTTGTCTGCTCTGAACAAAAGAAAAAGTTCAAGTGCCGTGGATACTATATCAAATCAACCCTTTGGAATTTTCGACGAGAATGATACTATATACTTTGATGATCATATCCAAACTCTTTACGATATTCAAATGTATATGCAGAAAATATTATTTGAGCAGACTTCTATACTCAAATCAGCAATGAACCACATCAATGGTTCACATCTTAAACCTTGAGTTATGTAAAAGAATTATATAATAAATTCGGTCAATGAATTCACAGAATTATAAATCTAGGGGAAAGTAACAATGTATTCAACTATATAACAGAACACGTTACCGCGGTTAGTGGAATTGTGATTCTTTTCATTTTAGCTTCTGAACAGTTCTCTATGGCACAATTTCATATAATTGATGTACTTAAGTCAGCAATGTATGAATATTTACGTTCCTACGAAATTAATGTTGAATATATGTTTAAAGAAATGGTTAAGATTAAAATCCATCTGCCAACTAACATAAATCTACCAATTCAACTAAATGTTAAAAATTTGAATACCTTGTATAAAATTGTAAAAGTACACTACATTTATAAGAAGCTAAACTTCCTCTTAATTATCCCCCTTACGACTAGTGTGGAGTTTAGAATCCACAAAATGACAAGCGTCCCAATTATCATCAGTGCTAACGATCCAACATTTGTACTTATTGTTCCTGACAATTAGTTCCTTGTTATCAACTATACCAAGCAACAATACCTCGTCAGCAATACTGACGACCTTCGTGATTGCCGAAAATCCTACGCCGATTTGTGGACAGAAGTCACCTACCTTTATTTCCCCCACCACTACTACCTGCGAAAGAAGTCCACTGGATTCGGTCGGATGAAGCTGCGGGAGTCTATCTACATCCAATTGGCTGAAAAAAATTCCTGGATTTTCGTAATTCCTACAAGCAATCAAATTATTTTCCGCTGAAAGGATAAAACATGTAGTAAAGAACCCCATAAACGTTTTGTTTGCCGATCTTGTGTTCTAACCGAGACGTTCATGTTAATTTAATAATTTTTAATATTTTCATACTTCATGAGCATTTCGTTTAACACTTCATCAGTATTAATTTTTACGAAATTTTCAATATGTAATATGATCCCTAGCTCACCACTTGCGTAGAACTGGCATTCATAGTCGGGAAATTCTCGAAATCGCACGTCGTCATTAAAAAGTGCATTTTATTATATTAAATAAAATAAGATTGTCTATATCAAATTGTAAGGACGGAGTTTCCCTAAGTCGAATTTTCCCGAGTCCCAAGTTCCTTCGGTAGTCTAGACCTCGCATTACCACAGCAGCTCCTGTGCTTGCCTCAATCTGGTTAGCTCCCTTCGTTTCCGAGAGTGTTCAGTCTAGGTAGCTTGTATTAGTCGGCGTCTAGCTAAAGTGGTCCTTCGAAGAAGTATCATAGCAGGAGAAGTCTCAAATTTCGGTAAAGTTTCAAATTATATCCACTATAACCTTCCATAGACACTCATCTGGGTATTGTTATTTGGCAGGTATTAGAAGCCCATGAGTTCTACCGAACGCCACCACTCTCAAATTGATCGTTAAAGGGCTCAACTTTCGACTCGCATCGCGGCATTGGTATGTACGCCCCTATTTACCGAATTGAAAGACACACATCAAAATTTATAATCAGAAGAAAAAATTACCAAAAGGTTTGCAAACAAAACAAAACAAAAAGAAAAAAATAAGAAAAGTAAGACTAGCATGTCAAATCGGGAGTGCTACCGCCTGGACCAGACAGATAAGTACCTACATCAATAAAATTTCTTCAATATGAAATTTTTCCGAAATTTTAAACTCGTTCTTCTTTGAATTTGATGGATAACGGGTGTTATTAATTCGTAAACATTACGAAATTTACCGTGAGAGTACTCCACTGGTGCTAGTTAAACATTTTTTTGCGGCCTCCACAATCGTCCTTTATTTATACTGCAAGGGTATTTATGTGTGGGTCGACGCATTCACAAATTCCTAAGAAAGGTATTTTAAAATTTTTGAAAGAAAATTTGTTTATACATGAATTGTAGTTGTAGCATGTGTTTTCAACTTCCGTAATTGAAATGTGTCAATCACGCGAGATATCGGTATGTGGATTTTGAAGTTAAAAAATATTAAATACACAAGCAAATAAAAAATCAATTATATATGTGAAACTTCAAAAATCGACAAAAGTGCAAACAAATCGAAAATACATAAGAATTTCTGGTAAAGTAAATTCGGAATTATATTTTTGAGATTTTTATTAAGCTATGATTACGGTTTAGTAAATTTGTAATTTATGGAAAAATAAATAAAACTTGTTGATTAGAAAAGTGACTGAATTTTATTATTCGCAAGATGTACATTGCGCGGTAGTTCAACAGATAAGAAATCGACTCAATACCATGTAACCAAGGAACTTAAAGTTAAACGAAAATACAATACCTTATTACATTGTTTAAAGGTTTTACATTAGTGTGCAAATACAATTGTTCATAGGCGTTGAGGTAAAGCAAATCGATTAGCTGATCAGAAATGATACTCAGAAATGAGTCTCTTACAAACTCAAATGCAATATGTTTTACAAATATTTTCTTCAGGATTAGCGACGTTAGTTTTTGGGTCGTTGAAATCAGTTAATATTGAATATCCACAGTGTGTAGACGATCAGATGAGGGTGGAGCCTCCCAAAATGAAGGACTGGTTGAAACTGCGATTAATTAGTACTAATTGTAGTTGTAAGTTTTATGGTAATAATAGCAAGATTGTATAGCATTGATATCGTCTGCGCCTAGTTTTCAATCTCATATGTGTCCACTAAACATACATAATTTGGTTACAGAACGTTTGGTGTACCCATCTTTATGTCGTTTTGTGACGACGCGAATCTGCGCCAAGGTGAAGAGACACTATTCTGTCTTGTACCAGCGCTTCCATAGGTTCTCATATTTGCAAATATGTTGCATCTACCACCAGGCTAAGTGGTTTATATAGGTCTTAAGGATACTTGGTTCCGGTGGAGCTAAAAGTGCTTCGCCTGAGGGATCATCCAATATAACTTGTAAAGTGCGAGAGTTGATATAAGTCTCGAATTGCGCTAGTAGTGTAAGCATTTCTCCGATAGAAAACATATGATTAACAACTACACGCTTCAGATGATCCTTCATAGATTTTATCCCAGCCTCCCTTCAAAAATTCCTTCAAAAATTTGAGAATATTGAGGTATAAAATGCCATTCTGTACCTTCTTTCAACGTTAAGTGGGGAATGGTAGATTTATTCATAAGCTGCCGAAGGTGATTGGACAACTGTTTATCTGTAGCCCCGAAGGTACGCGCATTATCGTAACGTATATATGGGCACAACAATCACGACCGCTAATGAAACTTCGAAAGGCTGCGATAAAGTTATCAATTACATCATGTTAGAAGGCAAATTAAACAGATGACATCGTTTTTTTAAGTTTTTAATTATAATAATAAATTTTTAATTTTTAAATAAAAATTACATTCAACCGCGATATATTTGAAGCCCAATACCAAACAAGAAAAGATTTTTTGCTACCTAAGTAGGAGGTAACGTTGAAATTACACATTATTCGATATTAAACTTATTTAGTTCAGAAACAGAGGACCTGAAATTTTTAATTCTATCTAGTCTCAATTCATTCAACGGCATAATCGGCATAGATAACCTTAAAGAACTTAACGCTGTCATTCACACAAATAAGAATTTTATGACCATCAAACAACATACATCTGACCCCATTAACTCCGTAGCCATTCGAAATTTCCACATGAACCAAGAACAAATAGCTAGTCTCAATAACATAATTAAAGGTTGTCCTAGTCTCTTTTCGGAACCTGACGAACAATTAACTTACACTATAAATGTAAGTAATGGCGAGATTCGAACAACCACAAATGACCCCGTTTACTCTAAATCATACCCTTGCCCTATGTCATTAAAAGACGAGGCGGAAAAACAAGTAAACCATATAACTCCCCAGTTTTGGTCGTACCCAAGAAACTGGATGCGGCTGGCGCAAAAAATACGGGACAGTCATTCATTACATTACATTATAGTTAATAAATACCCCATCCCAGAAATCAATGAAGTATTGCCAATCCTGGGGAAAAATAAATTCTTCACAATCACAGATTTAAAAAGTTGTTTTCATTAGATTTCCCTTAGAGAATCAAAAATAGAAAAAAACAGCCTTCTTATAAATAACGCTAAATACGAGTTCACCCGTTTACCTTTCGAGCTGGAAAATGCTCCTGCGATCTTTCAGAGAACCTTAGATGATATTTTGCGAGATCATATCGGCAAAAGATGCCATGTTTTTATCGACAATATAATCATATTCGGGAGAAACGAGGCAGAACATTTCGAAAATTTAGAAAAAGTTTTTCAAACTCTTGAGGCCTCAAATATGAAAATCCAATTGGACAAGTGTGAACTTTTTTTAAAGGAAATCGAATTCCTAGGATTTGTGCAAGCAATTACTAATTTGCCACTACCCAAGACACTCAAGGACTTAAGGACTATCGTCGTTTCGTTAAAGATTATGCGAAACTTGCGAAGCCCCTGACATTTTGTTGCTGATCTCTTAATGCTGCCTGCTGTTGCAACAGTTAAGAGATAGCGAGTATGGGGTCCGGTATTGGGATGTGGGGATTGCGATTGAGGAAGGTTCACTTTAAACAAACACTTTTCTCGATTCGTTCAACAATCTCTTTATTTAGTATTAATTACACCACTACTGTTCCCTATAAGTTAATTGTAAAATCGCGTGAGACTATCAGTCGAGGGACGATCTCGACCTTTCCTTTTCACTCGGTGATTTCAACTGTGCGCTGGCTCCAGGATTTTTCTAGAGCCAGGCCCACGACCCTGTCGACCTCCATCAATCATCGGACGACTTTTTCCTCAATACGCGCTTAAGGTGCACTTTCTTAAGCGCGCATGTTTGGGTACCTCCGGTTGGTTTCCCAAAGGCAGACATCGGGTTCGTAACCCATAATTGCCTCGTGCCCATTTATTGATCGCCCTGAAAATCCAAAGGTACTTGACCATCAGGGTGTCAACCGAGCTGGGGAATTCGACGCTTGTCCCGAAATTGTTTACGAGCGTGCGCTTGCGTAATTCCCTCAGCGAACACTTGGCGCAGGCAGTAACCTCAGTAGGGAAATGCTCTGTGCATTTGCCCAGGCACTTAGAGTTATTCTAAGTGCGCGGCTACGTTATTGCCCGAACGCGAATTTCTCACGGAGTGTAACCTGAGCGCAAGTGTTGTTTATTAGGCCTTGAATTTTCCAAGGCATAATAAGCATGACACCTACTGCAACACTTTCTTTTAAGAGAGGAAGATGGGCATGTGTCTAAAAATCTCTCAAAAAACAACAATCCATATTGATATTTGGATGCTTCACTTGCAATCGAATCAATCGATTAACTCCATTTTTTGAATATTATTAAATTTTAATATCAAAGCACTTGATTGGCTCCTAACTGTACATATTCAAAACAAATTTCTCTAATAATAAGTATTAACACCACTAAATGACAAAATCTTCTTAGCCATTGAATAATAAATAATTTATGCCAAAAGCCAATCTGATTAACTCCATACTATAATAATTATATCATAATAAAAATCTAGTTAACCCGCTGCACTATTTTTCCTCTGCTACGGAGATATCTGAAAGTTGTTCGTTTAATTTCGTTGTTCTCGTTAGACGAGAGCTGTTATCGCTCACATAAACTAAGGACGAGAAAAATAAAATATAAATTAGTTGTATTCGAACTGCCACAGGAGCAAATACTTATAAATTTCAATTTTATTGTGAATTGTTTTTAAAAAAAAAATTAAACCGTTATAACATTAAGATGGAAGATGTTAATAAGAATTATTTGAGTAAGGAAAATAATGAATCGGATGGTTCTTCAATACAAGTTATTGGCAAAAAGCTTGGCTCAAGAAAACGATTTTGTATTTATTCGGATTCGTCATCTGATCATAGCAATGAAAAAATCGCAGCAAATAATTCGATTGGACGAAAAATATTATTACAAGGTATTCTCGAGTAAATTTAATTTGCATTTTAAACAACCGTCCAAAGATACATGCAACACTTGTGATTATCTACAAATAAAAATTGAGTCTTCAGACGAGTCGAAAAGGACGCTCACTTGCAAAAGGCTGAACAGGCTCGTAGTCATATGGCTGCAGATTTGATGGCAGCATCCGAAGACATTTTTGTATTTTCTTTTGACTTGGAAAAAGCTTTACCCCTTCCAAAATTGACTACATCGGTAGCTTACTATAAACGAAATTTATATGTTTATAATTTCGGATGCCATGATTTTAATAAAAATATAAGTCACATGTTCGTTTGGCCAGAAACTGAAGAATCTCGCGGGTCTCAGGAAATTTCTTCATGTCTAGTAAAGTATATAAAGATTTGTGCTAAAAACTGTAAAAAAATAATAGTCTATTCAGACTCATGTACGGGACAAAACAGAAATATTAAAACCGTTTTAAGTTTATTGAAATTGCTTCAAAGTACAGAAATACAAGCTGAATCAATTGAAATGAAATTTCTGGTAAGTGGACACAGTTACTTGCCTAATGATTCACAATTTACTATTATCGAATCTCAAGCAAAAAAAGTCCAAAATATTTTTTCGCCAGATGATTGGTATAATATAAAAAAAACCTGTAAAAAGAAAGCACCGTTTCAAATGGTTCAAATGACGCATCAGGACTTTTTCTCTACAAGTACTTTAGAAAATTCTATCAATAACAGAAAGGTATCAGTTACAGGGATACCAGTAAATTGGCTCAAAATGCACTGGATAAAATTAGAAAAGTCGAAACCCCACCTGATACAATTCAAGTGTTACTTTAACGAAGATACCGAATTTAATGCCATAAATATAAGAAAAAGTGTAGCAGGTAGACCACTATGTCTGAAAAATGTGAACCAGCCTTTATTGCATCCAGCAGGTAGAACAGTGACAAGAGAAAAGAGGAAAGATATGATGGACTTGTTGAGATTCATTCCTTCTATTAAACACGAGAATTATAAAACTTTAAGGACAAATCGACATGATGGGATCTCAAATACAGCTAACGAAGATGACATCATTTATATTGATGTTAAATCAATTTAAACAAAGTAATAATACTCGTAATATTATGTAAGAGTAACAGAATAGTTATTATTCATTTTTGCTAAAATCTTTAATAAAATATATATTTATATAATGAAGTTTTTCCGTAATAAAAGAATAATTCGAAGACTGAATTTGAATTAATAATTTACTTTCACTTGCCAAATCGATTAACTCCCTTAATCACGAAAAAATTGTAGTAATAATGACAATTACTCCAAGTATATTCTATCTTATACTTTCTATATGTCATCAGATAAAAGATGCGTCTGCAATAATACAGTCTACATCGTATTTTTGAATTTGTAATTTAAAAAGAATTTTTAAAAACAACATATAATATTTTATCATTTTCTTAACTTCTTGTTTTATGGAGTTAATCGATTTGGCAAGTAAAGAATCCATTTATTCTACCCAGAAACGTCTCGTTCTCACCGCTCTTGACAAATTCACAATGTTTGCGCGAACAAGAATAATAAAATCCTCTTCGATAGAAAACATAAAACGTCCCCTCCGGGATATCTTTTTTTTTTTTTTTGTCTTCCTGAAAGTGCCATAACCGACAACGAAAAAGCACTGTATTCTGCTTCAATTATTTCCATGATGGAGGATGGAAACATAAAAGTTCACAGAACACCATCTTACAAAAGCGAAATCAACGGACAAGTTGAACTTTTTCGAACTTCATGTTATCCGAAATAATGTCTTGAAAGCGATGGTGTTGAACGCTCATTTGAAGCACTTCTAGAACGAGCTGTTAACGAATATAATTTCACCGTTCATTCGACAACTGGGAAAAACCCGTCGAACTCTTCTACGGACGAGATCCAAGAATCAATTCTGAAACGTTTGAGCAAACTCGCCTAAATAATATCGACAAATTTAAACAAAAACAAGAACGAGACATCCAGTATCATAACAAGAAGAAAAAACCCATAAAAAATTACGAAGTAGGAGAAATAATTTTTATAAAACATAATAAACGAGTAGGATCGTCACTAACTTACAGATATGTTAAAGAAATCGTTAAAGAAAATCGATACACAACCGTTCTCACTAAATCAGGCATACATACGAAACTGAATTTTTCTCTTTTCCGACACATCCTTTGGTCAACTAGAAGGGAAGTTCAAATTCTGGACTACTCTAATATTCAAATCATAGCCTTGCATACAGGAACCGCAAGAATTCAAGAAGGTCATTTCAAAATCATATATGTGATCGAGTTAAGCCACTATGAAACATTTTTATCCGATATGGTTTAACTCCTCGAAAACCAAGTTTCTAGGAATTATGTTCTTTTCCCTTACTTCTCCCACGAAGTAACACAAATTCAAAATCTATTCAATAATTTAAAACCCCATAAAGTAAAAAGGTCGTTGAATTTTATGGAAAAAGTAAGTAAGCATAGTGAAATGGCCCCCAAGAGATATTTGCAAAATGTTTGGAGTTACAAGAGCATACCATGAGAAGGCATTATACACAGTTTTTTATCTTACACCTTGAGTTATACTTGATACAATAACATCAATATGAGGTTATGAAGGTATTTTTTAAACCCACATTTCTCGTAAGCTAAGCTTTATTATCCACAGTGTTGTGAAGCAGCTTGTAATTTTGCTCGATTATTCCATGTACTGCTTCGACCACCCGCCTTATTTCGATGAAGTTAGCTTCATCGGCAGGTAATTGCGATTTACTATCTTTCAGTGCCGGCATCTATGCAATAAATCCTTTTTCATTAATGTATTCAATAACATCTCTGAAGCACCGATCAACAATGAAAATATCGTTTAGTTGTACTAAAGATGTGAGTTGCGGATCTTGCATGACTACTCTTATAATCGTGACATCATTTTGTGCCATAAATAGGTCCAGCAATATCTACTAGATAGCTATTTGTAGTACAAATTGTAAATGGTTTGCATGAAAGAGACTTCTGCCCTGCAAAGATTTTTTTGCTACTCGGTGTTTTCATTTTTCTGGTGTTGAATGTAGGTCACTGAAATTAGTTGACCTTCTTTATGACAACAATATTTTTGCGATATATATTGTATCAGAAGGTAATTCTAGATGTGGTAGAATTGAAAAATGTGGATATATGTTGCAGATACAGTAATTACACTTCCAATAGTGTTATTAGAGATTCCTGTTTTAAATTTAAATAAGAAAACAATTTAAAAGAGTTTGATTAATAGTTTTTACACCTATATTTCTCATTGAGGAAAGCAGCTGTCGTAGCTTCTTAATACTCCACGATTGCCCTGTTAATATTTCTACTGTTTTTAATGCCTATCGGATTCATTCATTTTGTCAGATAATGTATTCAAAAATAAAACAATTGCCTTTTTATTCACACGGCTAGTGTAAGACATAATTCGAAAACGAGATAGCTCCTCTTCAAAAAATATTTTTCCAAACAAGTGAAAACGATAACACCTATTACCTTCTGAAAAAGTTGTTTCTTGTGAAAACATATTGCCACGTTTTTAAAGATATTCGGTGGAGATCTTCTGTTGAATCACAGACAAAACAGTACTTATGTCGAAATATGAATAATATGAAGTAACGACACTCCTTAAAAAGGAAAATTTACCGTTATAAAAATTAAATCGGTGTATGTAAGAATTTTACTCATGAACAGTGTAAAAATTATAAGTGCGGGAAAAAGAAAGCTACATTTATTAAAAGCTCTTCCCCTAGAATTGAGGAATCTTAAAAGTTTGTAGCATGTGTGTCTCCTATTTGGTAGTTTGTTAACAATCTTTAACAACGATTTCTTTATACATTTTGCTAGATCGCATTGATGGAAAATTGGCTTAAGCAAAATATCTGCTTAGAATGCTCTTATAATTAGAAAATATTTATTTTAAATCTGTTAATTTACAGTAAATCGAAGAAATAAAATTCAAATATGACAAGAATGCGCTTAGGGGATGGGTGGGGAGTACCCAAACTCATTAAGATTTTCGACACTGTGTTGTGCTTTTATTAATTTTTAAAACAACCCCAAAGGACATCGCATTAAAATCCTTTAATGTTTACATATTTCAATTTAACGGCTGGCAGGTGGAAGATGTTTGTTATTCTTCGCTATTGCGTTCCTTAATTTTCATTGGCTGCTTGCGAAAAACTACACTTTTTTAGAGAATTTGTTGGTAAATACTACAGCATAGTTGAGAATGCGTTGCGAAGTTTTTGATAAAATTCATTTCCGACATTCGTAGTTGAAATGTTTGATTGAAGTTAGCTGATTGCGGGCGATATTTGTACTCTTCACACTTACCTTTAAATGCATTTGAGAAATTTCTTTCTCTTTCGAACCACCAGCGTTTATGGAAGCAAGAGTTGGGATGCTTGGAAGCTCTACAAATACAATCGTAAACAGCTTTCGACTCCTTACATCTTTGTCATTTTGTCCTCTCCATTGAAATATCGCTATTTCATATTATTCATACTTCGCTTTTTTGAAGGCATCAACATTCGAAAATGAATTAGCAAGTTGAAATGGAAGTTGGCACACATTCTAAAAGGGAAAGTCTAAATTTAATCGCAGGCTTATTAGCAAAATTAAGCCGAAATAAAATTTTGTTTTATCTTGGTCCAATAGATTAAGTTATAATTAGTCAACATATGTTCCATCTATGAGTAACGCTTTTAAGTGCAAACAATACCGTCATCTGAAGTTTAGCATAATTCGTTTGATGGTCAGATACACCTTCTTTAATGATCTGATCTTTCTGAAAAACAAAAACCGGAGTTCTAAAGAACATCCAACAAATGTTCTGGTATTAACCGAACTTTTAAGCAATTAAAGTAGAAATAAAATTGGAAAAACATGTATCATGATACGAAAGGATTTATTAGAGATTGCGAAGTCTGTAAAAGATATAAAATTATAAAGTATAACAGTAGCCACTAGAAATAACTACTACGGCCAAAGAACCATTCGAGAAAATATCGATGGATATAGTAGGACCCTTTCCGACTACTTATTCAGGCAATAAATTTTAATTAACTTTTATCGACGACCTAACGAAATTTAGTGACGCCATCCCTTACCCATCTCAGAACACCAACATCATAGCCGAAATACTAGTTATTGAAATAATATTCCGTACTCTTAAATCCATCCGTACCGATCAAGGAAAAAATTTTGTTAATTTCTTAAAGAGATTACAACTAAGCCACTGGAAGTTTCAGATAACAGCCTATAGAGCTTAGTCTAATGGCGAAGTAAGAAGTAAGTAAGTAGGGCCGTAGCAAAAAAAAAAGGCATGGGAAAAGAAAGAAATCATTATAATAATAAATATGAGGTTTGAGTACGAAGTAATTTTTTGGTGTCTCCCAATTTCCACTCCTCCCTAAGGGGTTCGCAACCGGGAAAAGGATTTCCCCCAAGTGAAGATCATAAGGTGGTGAGGGTTAATCAGACCGGGGCCCTCCTTGAGACCTAGGGTCGCCAATACATCGTGGTTCTACTGTGGACAGAACTGCAATCCCTCTGACGGGTAACAAGCCCTTTGATCTACAAGCTCCCTTATATCCTTTCGATCACCTGTCAGCTGTTTCCTGGGTAGAAGCCTTTTGAGAATTATGGCGATCGTTCTGCGCCTTGTTAGCCATTTCAGGGATACTCCATCCTCCGTGGAGGCTGATGGGCCTTGTTGGCAGACCTTCTCAGGTCCGCGCGGTTGAGACAGCTGGATGCCTCACTAGAATTGCAGGGATTGGCTGCAAGCTAAGCTAGCCTCCTGTCCGAAAGAAACTTCCGGTAGTTTTCCGCGACGTGACGCTAGGTGACGCGGGCAGGGGCCCTCCTTTACCTACCTTTCTGGAAGGAACCGTAGTGGCCTGCGTTTGACTCCAATTCGGTCAGACCCCGGGAGGTATGGTGTTGAGGAACACAAAAACGAGCAATAATAAATATTTTTTATAACAACAATAAAACAAATTCTTTTGATAAGAATAATAACATTTTTCTTGCATTTCTTTGACGGAAATAAGAAAATTTGTTTTATGGACAATAATGATAATAATAATTTTTGGATAATAAAAATAAATTAAGAAGAGAGAAAAATACAACTTGTTATCTTATATATTTTTATTACGGATTCGGAAATAATTGGACACCTATACAAATTATATTAAGATTGTTAAATAAGTTTTCGCGGCGTAAACAGGTTTTCCGGCCAACGCTGGAGAAACGGGTGGATCGATCAGCAAAAGTACTAGTGGGCGACACGTAACTTTGCACTGAAACTACGAACCAACGGGGGGTGACCACGCAAAACTCTCGAATATCCGATACACGTATCGAAGATTGTAATTGACATTTAGAAAACGTGTATTCAACGTAGTAAATTTAATGATAAAAGAAACGAATCAAAATAATCAATAATATAAATGATAATAAAAACGAAACAAGCCAACGTGTAAAGTATAATCCAGGTCATAAGTAAATCCAGTCAAATTAAAGCAAGCTAATCAATAAGATAAAAAACAATATATAAACCTAATCAAATCAAATTAAACAAATTAGAGCCAAAAGAAAATGGGAAAAATTATTCGCGCAACGTTCGAAGAAACACACGTCACCCGTATTAGATTAACCAAAGCAAGTGATCTTGCGACTTTATAATTAATAACCAAAGGGCGATACTTGTCTTTTTTTCTACTATGATTCTCTCTTTCGTCTATCCGTCCGCCCTATAACTCGTTCTAGCTCCGTACCTTGTCCCGTCCTGTTCTTGCTTGCTGCCGTCCTCCTCCGTACAGCGTCCTTCAGGATCCTTTTTGTCAATCTCTTGACACCTTTTCCATTTGGTCCACCTTCTTTCGGCCAGTCGCGACTTAATCCCAAAAGTCGATTCCTCAGGACTGAACCGCTTCACCTACCAAAGCTTTCCTTTTAAGTATAATATTTTTACCCCTATTTTTCCTCATAAATCGGTTCAAATCGATTTATAAAAATATTAACAAATTTCAGATATTCCTGAAATATTGTTCCTCAAATTTTGTACTCTCTTCTACGTAAGTGTATTTCTTACTTTAAAATGTTTATATGCTGAAACATTTAAATTGTTTAACAGCTTTCTCCTCGTGGCTTTTAAATTCTAACCTATTAAATTTAAAGGGTAAAATTTATTGGAGATTGATTTTTGGGTTACGATCAGTCCTCTTTATGCTTGTAATTCGTCGGGCGGTATGAAAAACTGTAGTGTAGAGCTCGCTAAGGTTAGTCGCATTCGTTGCCGTCCTGTATGTCTCCGGAAATAAGTTTGGTCTAAGCACGTAAAAATAATTTTCTAAGAAAACCCTACAGAGATGAATATCTTCCAAAATTTCAATCCTTCAGCCGAGCCCATCGAAGGTCGTCACAAACAAATTAACATCTCAACTGCACTTCATCAATAATTTGATTTTTTACAGTCTTATTGTTTGCAACTTACCTAGCCTACACATGCATATGTTTCATGTAAAGGAAATGTTTTTTTTTGGAAAAATAAAACGATTGTGTCCTTCTACCTTTTATTCCAATCTCCATTAAATTTTGTCAATTTGTTAATTATGTATGGGATGCAAATGAATTGCAAATTTATAAATTTTTATATATGTCGTATATGTTAAGAAAGTGCAAAATTTCTTCTGTTTAAAATTAATTTCTTTCGTTTTGATTTAAATGCCCATGGGCACGCATTAGCGTTGAATCTGATAGTTCAGTGGGTTCAGGTTCTGATTATAATTTTTTGAATATCGATGCTTTGCATAGTCTTATTATTAAACACAATGAGAAGCAAAAATGGCTGGAGTAGCTTGCAACGTTGTCAAATGTGAAAAGGAACCAGTTTTTTTCGAGAAAAGGACTTTAACCTATCTACTCAGCAAGAAAATATTTTTAATAGACTTGAAAAACGTTTAATGATCGCATGTAATGATAATGATGCGTCAAATATGTATCATTGAGGCGTAATTCAAAAACTGCATTTAGCGCCCTTACTGAAGGAAAAGCCTCTTAAATCAAAAAACATACTTTAAACAAATTTCAAATGCCATAAAAGCGCGTATACAGAGAAAAATGCTTTTTAAAAAACCAATTGTAGGCATCAAATTAATAATAAATTACCGTTTACTGCTAAAGCGAACATTAAGCGTAAACCGTATGAACGAGTCCAAGTAAGGATTTACAGAAAGAATAAAGGTCATTATATCACTGAGTGACGAAAAGGAAGTTATAACCAAACGGCAAAAATGTATGAAAAAAGGAAGGAGATTTGAAAAAGGAAAATGACAACGATTTTGGAGCATATGGTTGATTGGCCAGAGCCACGAATCCAAAGTAAACTATACCCGAATCTTAGTTCTTGTTGAAATGAAGTTCACTCAAAAGCGGGCAACTTAACTCAAGCTGAGCTTGAGTGCCGTTTAGGCATTTTAGAATCTTACTCTAAAAAATTGTCCATTGAGGAGCTGATGCTATAAGATGCGAATGAGCAAAAAATGCGGGGAAACATAGAAGATTTACATATATTGTGCTACCAAGTTTAAATTGCACTACTAAGTTTAAATTACTAGCATTACTGGCGAGGCATCATAGATCTAGCTCATTTCATGAAAAGTCGGTTGTCATTACAGGTCTACTAGGGGCAACCTTCCTAAGCTTAAATTACCGCAGTTTGCTGAGAAGTGCGCGGATTTTTCGAATTTTATTGGGATCTATTCGAAACTGGTTGACGAAAATGAATCATTGTCTAACATTGAAAAGTTCAATCAGCTTCTCTCCTGATTAAGCGGTGCAGTCCTTCGAACAATAAAGACAACTGAGCATATTACGAATATTAATTTATTTAGTTTTCCGAAGGCTTCAACATAGACTACTAGTAGACAACGTTAATATTTATTTAAGTGCCTTATTATCGCTAGCGTCATATGAAAACATTGCTAATGCTTTGATTATTTACCTGTCTAACTCCAAATAGAATTTTAATTCGCGCTCCAAATGGGAAGAGAATATACCTATTTCAATATTGCCGTCCTGTGAGGAATGTATAGCAATGCTTAATCGTCGTTGTCGGTATTTGGAAGCAATAGATTCCAAACTCATGAAGGAGTCGTTCATTATATTCAACTTCCCGTCAAACCGAAAGGGTAAAGAACAAAAGGTCGAATACCAATATTATTTCGCTTACAGTTACTCTAATTTCCTGCTCGTTTGTAATTGATCATACCATTTATAAATTTTCTGATAATGTTGCCATTCAAAGGACTTCAAGAAGTAAAGCTTATGAACTCTTACGAAGTTGCTTACCGCCATTTTTGTCTTTAAAAAGGAAGTTGAATAAGAAACTTGAACTGAAATTGAGATATTCTGAGTTTCCCTCTGCAGGAGGTATGGAATTGATATTAATGCAAGAGGTTAGTGTTGAAACCGGGAAATTCGACAACTAAGGCAATGTAGTTTTTAATGCCTTTGCCTCACTGCCACAAATAAATTGCTAAATGATTGTTAACGGTTGAATTGATTATTCAAGAAAACCTCTTTTCTCAGTCGGTTTCATTGCTACAGGTTCGTATTAACAGCGGACATAACAGCTATGTATCGTAAGATTCTGGTTTATCCAGAAAAAAAAAAAACTACCAACTTATCTTATAGAGAGAAAGCTTTTATCATGGATCGACAATTTTTCATCTAAAAAGGGTCACATACTACTAGTGCACCAGAGCGCTGAAGTTCTACCGTTCCACAATAATATCAAACGGCACTATCGCGCATAGCCGCGGTAAATCGCGATAATAAATAATAAATTCGCGATTGCAACTCAACGGGGCGATACTGGAATCGCAGAAAGATGTCACCACTAGTAGGAAAACGCGCAAGAATTTTTCGGGCAATCACAAATTTATATGCGAAAAAATGATCGCGGTTGGCCGGCATTCACGCTGCGATTTTTCTTTAAACCTGTCACCAAATTCCAGCGTTTTTCACCCACGAAACACTTTTTTCCGCAAGAATAAACTACTAGTTCACGTTATTTTAATAATTATATTCCTTTCACAAATCGGATTTTTAGGAAACATTATGTAAACACTTCCCATTAAAACACTTGAGGGATTTTTCACGAAGAGGCAATTTTTCCTGAGTTTTGAAGTGCGGCGGAGCCTTTGCCAAATTCATTTACAAGAGTTTAAATGCCTACACGAGTTTACAGTATTTTAAATCGAATCAAGAACGCGGTCACTATTGTGGAAGGACAGGTATTAATTACCTCGCCACGTAGCATGAGTCCCGCGACGCATAAGTATTCCGCGATGCAACAGGTAGTCCGGATTAGTCTTTGTGGGGAGAGTAAAAATCAGTAAAATTTTTGACATTCAATTCCAAAAGAAATAATATCGTGAAGTTCAAACTCTAACCTTCGCGAAATACAGCGACGGCCATAGATGTTTACCCGTGTCGTATGCTTGTTATATCAAATATAAAAACATTATAGGATTTTATGAGAAATCGTTCCGTTTCGAAAAGTTTCGAAAATTTCAATGTAATTTGGGTACTCCACAACCACCCCCTGAGCACACTGACGTCATATTTGAGTTTTATTTTTTCGATACACTGTAAATTAATGAATCTGCAATACATGTTTTCTAATTACAAATGCATTCCAGGCAGAGATTTTGCCTAAACCAGTTTTACGTCAATGTGATTTAGCAAAGTGTTGGAGATTGGAGAGTGACATGTTAAGCTGTGAAATGAAAAACCTCCTCTTTTGAAGGTCTTTATATCAATAAAATGTCTGAATTTCGTGTCGGTCAGTGTTTTGCTTTGGAAAGCCTTTAACTTACAACACAAAATATGTAAAATCGCTATCAAAAATTATAAACCAACGACTACATGGAAGTTGCACATGCTATCACCTTTTAATGTCCCTTAATTTCAGGGATAGAGTTTTTGTAAAGAATATCTTTTTTTTCTCGCATCGATAATTCTTACTACACCGCCATTGTACTTTATCTCCTCTCTACTTTATCTAATGTTGGACAGTACGACCTACGATGTCTGTGAAGACACTAATGCCACATATAAATTAATTAAACCATGTAGAGAATAAAGGCAACTATCAAAACAAGTCTCTATGGATTAACATTTATTGATATGAAAAAATCTTTGTGAGTTAATGTCAGCGATTGAGCCCCGTGGGAAAGTTACATTCGTTTAGCTCGACCACTTCGGAGGAAGAGAGCGACATATTAAGCTGTCAGATGTCATATTCATTTCTTGTCAGCAGTGGTGCTGCCAATACAGTTGAGATTGATAGGTGCTGTGCCGCCACACGTCTGAGAGGACTAACACCTCTGTTGTCTTCGGGCAGAACGAAATAATCTTGGCTAGCAGGCGCGTGCGTTTCTGACATTTCCGGCGTGAAAAAATTACGTGATTCCGGCCTTACTTCTTTTTCTTGTCAGACCAATTCGAACTCGTGGTGAAGTGGGGCAACAGGGTTTGAACCGGCATTAGGTTAACCTTCGGGTCCTTGTTTCCCCCATCTGCCTCTTCGAGGTCTTTTGGTGTCGACCGTAACGTAAAGAAGAGCGCGCGCATTAAGCTGTGTTCGTCGAGTTCTGATCGAACACCCTCTTAACGATTGGTCGCTTGGTTTCTTCGAAGTGCGGTGTGTCCGACGGACACACACTCGACTAGGATGATTGCGGGTATTGAAGCCGTGTTGTTTCGATATCGCATCCCGGTTCTTGGAATCCATAATTTTTCCCCCTCTCCGGTTAAAGTAATGAAATTATTGAAATTATATTTTATTTCACTTAACTATTTCATTCGGTACTACGATTCTAGATTTAAAATAAAAA
The DNA here is from genome assembly GCA_001932985.1 of Proctacanthus coquilletti. NCBI lineage: Eukaryota > Metazoa > Arthropoda > Insecta > Diptera > Asilidae > Proctacanthus > Proctacanthus coquilletti. The sequence goes on along the minus strand of MNCL01000178.1, from coordinate 245,738 downwards.
TCGATCACAAAATCGGTCACAAAAAATTTTGTCATGTACGACTCTCTATATTATCTAACATCGGACGAGTGTATCAAAATGAAATTTAATACTAATAGAGATACAAAATTGAACTGTCATAACACAAAATAAGTAAGTATTAGTTTTAATATATTATATATATATATATTTTGGCTTCGAAAGGATTTTGGGTAAGGGAAATTTGGGATTTTGTAGCCTAAACGAAGAGGATTAGGACTGCACCGCCACATTTGTTGTGGAGGTGCGGGGTTGAATGTATGGGGTTCCCAGGTCCCAAAGGGTACCTGGCTTATCCTCACCATCCTGATGGTCTCCCCTTACCAGTAAATTTTTCGTTTGGAGGAGATTCCTTACCTAATCACGGATCTATCAGGGAGGATAGGAGGTCAGGAAGCACCAAACAATTTATTTAGCCCGGCAATATCATTATTATTATAATCTCCTTCCTAATCAAAAAAATAATAAAAAAAAATTCAGTTGATGGCAGTTCACGGTGTCTCCCGTTGCACCGTCGCAGTTTTTTTTCTTTTGTTATAAAATTGTTGTTTTCTATTCTATATTCTATTGTCCTAAGTTAACACAGGCCGATCTACCAGTATAGTACGAACGCATTCTTACTGGTAATCGGTTTTTCGTAGTGCTTTTATTTTTGTTTATTCTTATATTTCTTTTTAATAACTGAGAAGCAAATTCAAAAAATTGACTTTTGGGTAGCGCCACAAGCAAATTTATATAAAATATCCGAGATCATGCAAATATTACTGTATCATTAAATTACTATTACACACTTGCCAAAACTATTTCATTGTTCGCCGAGAGCATTTATAACCCGAATAGCGGAAAGATGATCGAAGATGAAAGAAGAATTTGAATTACCTCTTAACGTCCATCCCCAGTCTTCAGGAGAAAGCTCGTTGCCTGGCCATATTTGAACTTGGTAATAAACTCGATACAAATGTTGCCGAGCATCAGCAGATGTTGTCGGAAGATCTTTTGTTCTATTTTTACCTTTCATGGCTTCGAGCAATCAGTATTATTAATTAGTCTACAGCTTCACTTACAACAATACTTGTTTTTCTATCGGATACTTCGATGTTAGAATCCTTTTGAGTTTGTTTTACATTAACAATAGCAGCTTCAAATTTTAACCTAGAATTGAATCGGTGCCTATTGTTTTCATTTTCGTGGAATTTTTCTTGACCCGTTGGAATAATCATGGATCCATTAAAGAGAATATCAGTGGATGAAGAAACTTTTGCACATTGACGACGTTGCTCTGCAACTTTGATACTTTTTGGATTATCGTTATAACCATCGAATACAATTATATTATATTATTACTATAATGCCTATGTACATAGTGAACATATGTATTAAGAATTGTATCAAACTTTTCTTCTTTATTCCATACAACACAGTGTGAAAAAATCCTCCATCGATGATATATGTATTTAATCCAACATTTTCATTAAAATAAAGAGAAGGTTTTTTATTCTTACGCATTTCACTATTATCGAGGAGTAATAATGGATTTGGAGCCTGTTCATACTCCAAAAATTCTTGAAGTTGGGCATCAAATCTTTTTGTAATACATTGCATTGAAGTAGTAAAAAAGGGTCAATAGGTACTTTTTCATTATGAACTTCCATAGAGCTGGACAATGTTAAAAGAGGAAGTACTCTATCAGCATGATCAACTTTATAAAAATGGTGATACTGTACATATTTTATCATAGCCGGCGATTCCACTTGTTATTGACATTATGTTCAGAAACCGTACAATAAATTTTTTCACGTCTTCATTGTTTCTTTTCACTCGTGAATCTCTCGCACCTACATTCTGATCTGTTGTATCTATTTTTACATTAGAAAGTGTTTCTAAACCTACGGACACATTATGCATGCATGTTATAAACCCATTTGCATAAGACAATTTCCTGTGTATACCTCCCTCTGTTTTGATTGATTGTTTGATTTCATGAGAGACTGTTCAACGATCATGTTAGGCTAATTCCCACAACTGAATTTATCACCACGTCCAGTGGTGAACCATCTTGCAATAAACCTATGGAAAACAATGGATTCCATAGACTGTTCTAAGTTTATCATACATGCATGAAAATATGGGAGCATCTGCCCGATACTGCTTAAATATGCTTGCCAATCTCCCATTCGTTCAGCTCTTATGAATTCTTTTGTAATTGATACCAAATGAAAATATTGTATCCACAATTTGAATGTGGGTCTTCTTTCTTCATATTCTTGTAACATTTTATTAAATTTATTAAGTAAAGACTCAGCATTATGATCGTAATTTTCAATGTCATCTTACGATACAATTCCGTTCATCACGTCTTCAATGGTAGTTCAAAGGGTTTCGTCCAAGTCTTCATTAGTATCAATATTTCTTGATATAATTATTACCAAAGACAAATGCAATAACGAATGACCTCTGACAGCTCTAGCATAAGCGTGTCTAGTTACCGTGTTGTCTACAAAACTCGGTGCATAAATGCTGGAAGGAATTTCTTTAAGGCCATTTCCTTGCATAATATAACCAATCGGTCCGGGGTAATATGTGATTAAGTGAAAACTTCCAAGCCTTACAATAACCTTTGATAATGGTGATCCTCCAGGTGCTGCTGCTACAATTTCTCGTGCTTTTGGATACAAAGGCTGGTCAAAAGTAACAATATATAGTTTGTGGCCATATTTTTTTTGCATTCTTTAGGGCACATAGTAAAGTCGAGTAAGCAGTATTATAGCTGGCTGATAAATGAATGTTAAAAAAAGCACTTGAGACATAGAAAAATACAGATTTTTTCTATATATCCGTTCCAACCTGGCAGTTCTGAGATACCACTCCATTTTCCATACATCAATAATATTTATATATTTTGGATCCTAGAAACAGTTGTTGTATCTTCAATAAAGGTATGTTCTACAACAATTTTACCTTTATTTTCATAAACTTAAATCGGGATTTTAGCTTTTGACGCAATATCATTTGAAACATGCTATTAATTTCTCCGCTACGATCGCACTAGCTGGTGTTATAATTTGGACTATACCCATTGTACGAGCGGTGTTATGGTCATTAATTGTGTGGACATTTATGTCTGTATTATCAGCAGAATATTGTAGAAAAACTGCAGTGAACTGGTGCTACTTAATTACTCCTTTGCATGATGTACACATACCAAAACACAATGAGGCATGTAACTGCTTTTGCGATGTCATCAATACGCTTCTCTGCTATTTTAAGAACGGAGTTCTTAAAGGAAAGAGTCGAAACTTGATGAATTTTACGGCGAATTCCTCACTGGCTTCTTCATCAAAAAAATACCAAGCTTTTTATGAGGTGAACTCGTAGATGTATTGGCTTCTTCTCTCTGTATTTTTGATTCCAATATGCTAGACTTTCGAATATATTCACGGTACTATAGATGAATTTTCACAGAATTAACACTTCGTAAATATTCATCTTTTCCGTCCTTTCTTTCAGACTGCCAAGTCTGCGTTCCACAATAACAGTTTTACCTTCTTACTTGTACGATTTTTGGAGAATTTATTAAATGTCTGTTATAAAAACGAATGAAAATGTTAAATAAACTCGTCCGTTTACACGGAAATACCACTCAATAGTAACGTTGAATCGTTCCTGTAATCAGAATAGACCAATACATGGATCAGGTATAAAAAAACTTGTGCTCCGACAAAAAGGCTTTAATGGCAAGGGAGCATTTGCAGTTAACGATATATTCACGAAAAACCGTTTTTTACTGACCTTTGACCCCGCCTCACATTTATAGTGGTACTCGGAGAGACAGGACTCTTGACAGTTTGATTAAAGTCACAGTATCAAGATTCATATCAAAAGTCAGCGTTCCGGAATTTTTCTGAAAATGGGCTCTTTTTTGTCTAATTTTTTCCGCACTGTTATTCAGCTTCCCAAGCACATTTTTCCCAAGCACAGCTTTTCCATATTAAAAGGTGACATGTTGAATCTTTGTAAAACGGTTCTTCAATTTAATTTGATCACTCAATAAAGCTACATAATACAATTAAACCGTTTATTTTGATAGTTGGGCAAGCCTATTTTTCGACAAATTGTATTTCACACTCTTTTGGCTTTCGTTGTACATATTTCTTTTAAGAAAAATGACGTGGAAAAGCCGAATATTGGGAAAACTAACACGTTGTTGACGAAGGATTTTCTGTAAAGAACTAACACTAGCCGGCGATTTAAAATATATAAAAACTCTTTTATCATGTATATACTTATTTTAAACTTAGCACAGTTGTTATCAAAGAATTTTAATAATAATTCGCATTCTTTACAAAATTCGTGATGTGCTATTTTTTAAAATATAACAGTAAGGATCAATTAAATGCGCGCCACCAATAACCTGGTGAGTGAAATAAATTCGGATAACTGAGCTTATTTAACCCATTCACTGCCGATTACTAGATATCTCGATTTTGGTGGTTTGCTTTTAAGCGCCGGCTAAGGGTCAGCTTAAGTGAGAGTTTGCTGCTCTAGTGCCACATACGAGTTAAACCGTACCATATCCATGTTCTTAGAAGCTATATGGCGTTAGGGAAAAAAAGACTACACGAATTTTCGTCATAAAAGTTTTATTATAATTTAAACTACAGATTACAACATACGTATTGCACATTACTTGACGTGAGGGATTAGATTGTAAATAAATCGCTCGGTAACGAATGTGTTAAATGACGTCTTCCCACAAACTGAGAGTTTCACAATTAAAATACTTACCGTTAGATAAGTATGTGTGTATAATGTTAGCGCTATTTTGTAAAAATATAACACACACAAAGAATAAATGAATGATAACGACAATTAAATTTTATAATGCTCATCAATTACGTTCGATTTTCGAAAGTGTCATATGACATGTTCGGTTAACACATTATGGTTCAAAAGTCGTCATATGACGACTCCAGTCAATGTGTTAAGACTCTGAGCACTCAGAATAATATAGCAACCACACTAAACAAATAAATTTCATTGACAACAAAAATTGTAGAAAATGAAAAGCATTTGGCATATCGGGAAATAGGAAAAAATAAGAAACACACAACAGCAGTAGTGCAATAGACTAGAGGGCATGCAAAATGGTACAGGTTTAACTAAGAGAGATCTAGCGAGAAAATTGAGTGTGACATGAGCGGTGTCATGATAAAAATTATTCTGAAGGCGCTAAACAATTTAGAAAACTTGAAAGTTTGAAAATTTTTCATAATAGTATTTTAAAATTATAACACTTGCAATTTATCAACGAAAAGCAAGCTTACAGACAAAATGAATTATTTTTTGAGAAATTAGATATAATACGTCTATATATATATCCTACATATGTATATTCTCCATTTTCTACATATGTATATTCTTTATTTTCTTCCATTTTTTCCTACCTGTCGCTTTTCTCTTACAATTTGTTATGTTATATGTCTACCTTTCTCTGGGCCTTCCTCTTCGCTTTTTTTCTTCTAAACTACAAAACAACAATTTCTTAGGTAGTTTCGCATCAGGAACTCTGGTTGTATGTCTTATCCATCTTGGTGTTTGGGCTTTTACTACACTTGCTTCGTTAAAAATTTTTTAGGTTCTTGATTGGTTCTTCTTCGCATTTTTCTTCTATTTCTTTCCTTTCAGAAATCTTCCGGAAATTTTCCTTTTCCCATATTTCGAATGACTGTTTTTCTGCTTTTCTCAACTTCCGAACCACACGTCCAAATATAACTATTGGTCCTAGCACAGTTTTACAGATACACAACTTGAACTTTCTTGAGATTTGCTTATTTTTAAATATTCGAACTAATGTATAAGCGCTTTTATTTCCCGCTATAATTCTTCCCGTAATTTCTCTTTACTACCTGTGTTTACACAGAACAAATTAATGCCAAATTATAGCTAATACTAATATATATTACCTGAGCACTTGAGTAAGCATAGGTATAAAAAATTACTCGGATAAAATATTTGAAATAAAGTAAAATATAAGAAGGCATTAATAGTATGACATTGAATTAAAATAAACAAAATAAATTAATAAAAATATAAACTAAGTTTGATATTTATACTAACAAAAACGTGGGCAAAACAAAACCAGCGAATTTTCGTAAACTTTATACTACACATAATTTGCACATAACACATCATGAAACAGTAACCATGGATCAGATTTGGTGTTCATGATTTATGTTTGTGAGAAATAAAACAAGGATGCTCACCTGTCACGTTCGCATATTTTCCCGAAAATATGGTACTTTCATGCAATGCTTACGGCTGTATGAATTCGCGATTAATAACGAATACACAGGTCAATTTGCTTATATGGATTCTACGGAATATCCTTGAAAACCACTTGCGAAACATCCTCAAACTCAAAACTTGAAAACCGCGGAACTAACAAACTAAGGTAATTCTCGCGGGTAATTTTATTTGTAAACGCAATTTTGTATTTTGTTTTTTTTTTCGAATTTTACTAATAAGAGGAAAGAGACAGAACGTGGGAAAGAGAAAAAAACACGACAAATATTGCACAGGGGTAGCTGGAAATGCAGAAAAATTGTCTTTTGCCATCATATTATAACTAAATACATTTTTGTAATAATTCTATGAATTCAATCCCCCGTAAAAAAACTAAGGCAAGGCATGATGCTGCTTATTTCCGCACTAAATGTAAATAGTCCATGGTCCAAACAGTTAAAAAGTAACCAGAAAACCAACAATTACCGACACTTCGTCTTCAGAGTTGAGTATTCAATTAAATATATGCCATATATTTTGATTATACATGCAGCTCTCCCTCTTTTTGTACTTCCTTATCGCGCTGCAATTAAGATTTAACAAAATTGTTTCCATATTTTATCTTAAACTAAACAAAATTTGCTCATTTTACACTTAAAAGTTTTGGCAACCTTTCCTTCTCAAAATTTAGAATAATATCCATGCTTGCAGACTTAGCTTTTTTTTTATTTTTAATACTTAGAATTTTTTCTCATTTATGGGAAGAATTTGTGGGTCTTTAATACTTAAACGCTTAGTGAACTTAGAAATTTTGTCTTATTTAAATATAGTCATCGCTTCAAGATAAAATTATTTCTAAGTGAACAACAAGCTTTTGTAGATAATTTTGCTTGGTCAGTTCCATGTTTGGAATTAAGACTAAACGCAATCTTGCTCTATTTCTTATTCTGCTTATTCTTATTCTTTTTTCTGTTTAGTTTTATTTGTATATCTTTCTGCACTTTTTCTCATTGCGTTTCTAATTCCTTCCCACAAACGTTTTATATTACTACTTTAAATTGAGCCCAGTATTCTATTTATACCCTTTGGTACTTGAATTTTTCTTCATTATTTTCCAGTCTTGCTAGGTTCTCCATGTATTTCATATATCTCTCGTACATTTCTCAAGCTTCTTTACTGGAATCGTATTTTTGCATTCAGTATATAGCTAACCGAATTTACGTTTGGGTCTTCTGATTTACAGTTTTACCGATCGGAGATTTCCATGTGCCTTTATAAATATCCCTTCTCTCGAATTGTGTGCTTGAAATTACTAGTTTTCTTCTCTTGCAAAGTATATTTAAAGACGCCCGCTTTCTGTAATATCTTCGCGCTTGCTATACTTTTCTATAGTTGGCCTGTAGACTTCTTCTTTCCCTATCTTTGCGCTTGCATATCCAAATACTATTTTCATGTCATAATGTGGTATTCCATCATGTTGTGTGTCTAATTTACTATAAAATACTTCTTTTTCATTTATACATTTTTATCTTGATGGTGCGTATGTGTTGATTAGGCTTATTTTCTAATATTTTCGGTTTAATCGTAACTAACAAAGATTATCATCTACTGCCCTAAATTTTATTATTGCTGACTTTAATAGTTTTCTTACTAGAAAAAGAGTCCCAAGTATTCTACTTTGTCTTCCACTGTTGAAGAAAATAGAACCCGCTACCAAGGTGTGTCGTTGCCTATGAAGTTACAATATCAAAATTAGATTTCGAGACTTCAACATTTGTTTAAAAGCTCCTTCCTCAAATAAACCTCTCACGTTTCATATACCGAGTGAACTATCCCTTTCTCTTTTTGTTTCCATTCTTGAATCTTCCTCTCTCTTATATCCCTTTGAGGCATATTTTACCATACTCGTGTCTATGTCCTCAGTCGGTCCTGCGATACTTGTACCGGTTTCAGATGATTTTGAACTTAACCTAACGTTTGTTCTAGCTTTTTCTTAGTTTCCTTCCATTTCCATATTTTTCCTTCTACAGTGCTTCACATAATGCACATTTTGTAAAATTGTTTCGAGTGCGCGTTGACGTTGAGGTATAACTCGAAACCAGCAACAGCTCCACATAAATTTTGTTTAGGTAATTAAATTTCCATTTAGCTAAACTCAATTTCATTCACCTTAGATTTAGTTCATCCACCTTCGAATTTCATGTATGCACGTTTGTCACATTCATTTGACCTACCTGTAGAGCTAATTGTCTAGACATAGCGTAAGCAAAATTGCATTACAAGTAATACCCGAAAATCTTTGAAAGGCGCAGTGTATCAGATTCAATTTCGTCATTTCCAAACATTGAAATAAAGTCTCGCTGTTAAATCTTGTTGTGGTCGAGCCCGAAGTGGCGAATTTTAAAGATTTGTAGATTTCTTTTCGCCAAGCGGGGTGAGCATCAACGGCCTACGCGCTATCGCAGGTAGTGTCGGGCCAGACTACTTTTCGAAAGTTTCCGCAGACCAGCATCGCCAATGTAACCAAGCCTGAGATGCCACTTCACGGCATATTCCTCTGCGAAGCACCAATTTGCAATTTCGACATGCCTGACATCGACGCACAGTTTGTACAATTTATCTCTTCGTTCAGCCACTGCTACAATTGTATTTCCATTCTTTATAATTCCCTGACCATCTCCAAAAATGACAGTAAAACCATTCATCTCGAGCCTGCGGACCGACAGTAGATTCACTTCCAAACCAGGGACAACTAGGACGTCTTTTATTAAAATGTCAATTAGTTTATTATAAACACGAGTTCTTACACGTAATTCACCGGTCTTATGCGCCCTTAAAGTTATTTCCGATTTCGCGACTTTAATGTTTATAGGTTTTTCCAACATACGTATGTTAGTGAGATTTACAGCACTTTTAATTAAATATTCTGAAGCACCTGGATCTACCATTAGGCACCATTCCAAAATCTCACCTTCATCGAACTCAGTCACAAAAGCTCGGAAACTGACTTGATACTCGCAGTCATCACTTGAAGCATCTTCAGCTGCGACATTTGCATTTCTCGGCTTGTTTGTATATTTAGGCTTTCTACATTGAGCACGAAAATGCCCAGGCTTTCCACAATTGTGACACTTATAATTACGTTTGTCATATGTTGCCCTCTGCGTGCTTTTCCCTCTAGGTGTTATGAACGCTGTAGTTGGCTACACCTCCAACTTGCTTTTTCCTCATCACGACTGCCTCTTCATTTCTTCGTCCCGGAGACGATTTTTTACAAAATTCAACGTTAAGTTTTCCGAAGAAAGAGTCTCAGGCGCCGTAACAATCGGATCATAGTCATTCGGCATCGTCAATAGCAAATGGCAAACCAGATCACCCTCTTGCAGTGTCGCCCCCGTAGATTTCAGTTCACGAGTCAAACGATCAAAATGCAAGAAATGATCCCCTATTTTTTCTTTTGCAGGAGAACCTCATCAGCAGCAATTCCTTCCGAAGAAGTAACTGACCCGTCACGCGCTTCCTTTCAAAAGTATTTCTCAGCTCCCACCAAATCTGATAGGCCGTCCTCTTTTCCTTGATATATTCCAAGTGTGTATCAGCAATTGTCTGGACAATCTGGCATTTACATTTCCTATCCCTTCGTCGTAATGTTTCCACTTTCCTTAATATATCCGACTCGGAATCCCCGGAACTTTTTATGTTTTCGATGACGTCATCCATTGTTTCCTGGATTATGCCTAAAAGATCCAACTCATCCAGTAAAATTTCCATACGAAAATTCCAATTTGAGTAATTAGTTCCATCAAACAATGGAATTCGGTATTTGTCTTCCGCCATCTTGCTCGCCACAGAACCCAAGTTTTCAAAAAAAAAAAAAACAAAGCTGAAAAATTCCGCACGCGATTTAAGCCCTAGAACCTGGGTCCATAACCTGTTGTTTTTGGCGCCTGAGGAAAGTCAGGGATCACGCGCGTTAATAATAATAAAACAAGTTCTACTAAGTTCAGAGTCTTTATTTAAAAAAGGAAAAAGCGCAAATTCACACCAAGCGCGTTCACCGATATGACAAGTCGAAGAAGGACCAAAATGAAAAAAAAGAAGAAGGCATTCAGAGATGCCAACTCTCTGGACGAGAGATAAAATAAACTGTAAGAAGGGTAAATTATTCTTCCTCTTAATAAAAACTAAAAAAAAGGGTGGAGTAGGTGTAGAGACTGTAAATACAAAAATAAATAATAAAAAGAGTGAAAACCAAGGTGGGAGAAGAAAGGTGAAGTTTAAACTAAAGTGAAAGAAAAGTGGTAAATTAAAAAAAAAAGAAAGAAGAAAAAGAAAACAAAAAAAATAAAAAAAAGAGAACGACAGCGGCAGCAACAGAAGCAGGAGCAGCAAGGGATTTTATTTTTTTCTTAAGGTTAATATTTCCCTTTTTGTAAAATATTATATTTCCTTTGGTTTGGGTGAAGAAATGATTATCATCGCAGGGCGTGTGGAAACTAGTAATTGTCAGTTGCATGTAAGTCTAGAATCGATTATTTTCCCTTATTATTATTATATAATGTCCTCATACAAAAGAAAATTTCCATGCCCATACTCATTAGTGCCGTTAATCAGTAATAAATTAAAACTGACACGGATCCCTGAGGACCTTGAATTAGAAAGAGATTACAGTACTGCTAAACTGTGTGAAAGTATGAGTATATTAAAAGTGAACCAAGAACAAGTGCGAAATCAGATCTTTCACTTAATAATCCTAGATTGTTAAGTTGATTTAGGCGCGATGTAAACCGGATGAAAAAATAATTTAATTCTACACTATTCCGACAAACGGAATGAGACTTCATTAATTAAAGATCTACACCGCTTTAGGCAAAATAATAACTCGGTCACTCAATTCTATAGCGAAGTAGTCGAAATATTAGCAAGTATTAACAATGTTAACATTCACGAAAGGAATAAGAGTGTAATAGCGTTTTTTACAGAAATGTGCCTTAGGACCTTCCTGATGGGATCAAAAGAGCACTTGGGCTCGACAATTAGGGCAATGAAGCCTACTACTCATGCAGAAGCTTTCGCCTTCTGTTTAAAAGAACCAAATATATTTTATAACAAAGCAAGCTCTGCTAGTAAATTCACTCAAAACTATTTTTAACGCACCCCACAATAATAACGCAAACCCAAATTTCAACACCCTTAGGTTTTCACAACCAAACCAAACTTCATTTTTTACCCAACCAAAACAAATCAAACATCCTTTCCAACCAAGGCAACCCCAATTCCCTTTCCAACAAAGATCACACCAGTTCCAATCTCAGCAGAGACCTCGCAAATTCATAAGAAATTTCTCCAAACTCACAAAACCTTTAACGGTATGTCTATAAAAGGGAAATAAATTAGAGCTGAACGATCAGTATGTAGAAGCATTTAATAATTGTAAAGACCTATTAATGAATGATCCGACACTACAGTATCCGAACTTCACTAAGCCAAAAAAGGGTAGTCATGCCTTAAGTAGGATAAAAACTAATGAAAAGGCCAATGTAGTTGTCAACATTAACAAGTCTCATACCAATACTTCTATCCCCGTCAACTGCAGGCACAAGAGTTCATTCTACAGACGAAAATATAAGCCACTACATACCAATTTCCGAAAAACCTTTAAATTAATTTAATATCCAACTAATTTTAGAATGCTCAAATAAAAGACCTCCAATTAGCTTAGAAACACCTTTCAAAAATAAACAGAGAAGATTGCCCAATTTTTCCGAAGAAAATATTATCAGTATATTCAAGAAATACCTTCCTTCAAATAAGTCATCAGCAGTTTACACAGATGACACCACGTTCAGAACGTTACAAAAAATTTTTTGTGAATTTTTTTCCCCAAGTAAAAACTTTTAAAATGGTACGTTGCACAGAATTGCTAGAGGATGTAACTGAAGATGACGAACAAGACAAGTTAATTAACGACTATCATAAAAATAATAATCACCGCGGCATAAATGAAACCTTATTTCACCTAAAACGAAAGAATTACTTCCCTCACATGATAACAAAAATTACTAAAGTAATTAATATCATGGCAAACTTTGAAATACGAAAGAAAATCTGCAAAACCAAAACATGAAGTACCGGAGGTCCCAAATAAACCTCTAGACATTATACACGTTGATATTTTCACAATTAATATCCAACAAATACCAACTATTATTGACAAATTTTCAAAATTCGCTGCAGCTTATAAATTACCTGCTAGAACTAGTCTTGCAGTAATTAAGTTGCTGAGAAACTATATGAATATTCATGGAATCCCAAAAAAATTGGTATGCGACCAAACAACAGAATTTTCCTCCCTAATATTTATCGATTTTTGTAAACAATATAATGTTAAACAGCATATAACCTCTTTCCAACAATCCTCAAGTAACTCCCAGCAGAGAGACTTCATTCCACACTAACAGAAATTTATCGAATAATCTACAGTAAGCCGCAAACTAAAGATCACGAAAATACCCTAAACGAAACAATCCTAACAACGCAATTCATTGCTCAATCAATCTCATCCCATTTGAAGTATTTTACGGTAGAATCCACAAATTTTGTAGTAGTCTAAACCAAAACAACCCCGACGAATATCTAAAGAAATTAAACAAATTTCAGAAACACCTCTACCCAGCTATTAAATCAAAATTAGATGAAAAAGCGTTAAAAAATATAACTAAACTCAAAGAGAAAAGGGAAGATGTGCATCAATATAATGAAGAATCAATTGTTTATAGAAAAGAATGCCGTCGTAATAAACTCACACCTAGATTTAAGAAAATCATATTTAAGAAAAATAAAAAATAACCTTATAACTAACACCAACCAAAAATTTAACAAATTCAAAGTCAAAAAGAAACATAAATTTCAGGCTAACTAGAATATAGAGATACAGAACCTTATTAATAATAAAGGACTATTATCACTGGAACTTGGTACTGCTAGAACTGTACGAACCTATAACAATCTAACACATATAGTAAAACTTAAAGACCTCTGTCGGTAGACATAGTGTAAGGATCGTCGCAAGGTGGGGCAGGCTCGATTGGATAAGGCGAAGGGCCACTATCCAATTAGTCGAATCAGGCTGTAAAGTCAAAATCAAAATCAGTGGATTGCTCGGCAAGTACCTCGGCAATTTCCTAAGCACTCCTGATGAAAATTAAAGAGGTATTGATTCCTCAATGGTTTATTCAAATCAATCCCCTCTGGTTCTTTGAGACATGGGTTATTTATACCTAATTTTCTTGCATCTACACCTAAACATAATTTCATTCACTCATTCAAATTTGACTCATAGCAATTGCCAAAAATTGCATTCCATGCAATTCAAAATATTATTCATTGTCAATGCAATCGATCAGCGTATGTTATAATTTGATCTGCAAACAATTAGTCACTTTGTTTCGAATCGCTGTTAGCGCTTCTGGGGTGCTTATGCCGTGGGAAGGGTCCAGTGGCTCGCGCCACATAAAGTGTAATCTGATTCCTTTAGACTCATTCATAATGACAGGACGATGATGTTTTCTTTCTAGGTTTGTTGACTTTTGGTTAATGCAATGTTTCAGTGCATGTCTATGGGTGCATTACATTCCCATCCCTAGCTAATTCTTTTAATTTTAATTTCATTGCAGAAAGTAAAATTATATGATTTTGCTTATTTGATTCATTTATCTATGAGTCGCATTCTTACATTCTTCTTACATTAATTACATCTTACGCTATATTGTCGTTACAATTATATTTTATAATTACATTGGATTAGGTTATTGCTTAGGTACTATGCTTGCATAATTTCAAATTATTATTATGTATTTTTGTTTCTTTTCCATCTATCATTATATAGCTATTACAATTGTCTTGTTTAATTATCTTATACGGTCCTTTATATGAGTTTTCTAATTTTTTCTTATTCCCTACTTTTACATATACATAGTCATTTATTTTGAAATTAGCTCTATTAACATGTTTCTGCTTAATTCTTCTTTCTGGCTTGTCTTTTAATAGACTTTCTTTTACTTTATTATGAGCAAATCGCAGTTTTGCTTTTAATTCATTTATATAATCCTCTAGATTATACATTTTACAATTAGCATTTAGTATTTCACAAGGTAGTACGTTTAATTTACCAAAAATCAATTCGAAAGGTGTGTAGTTCGTAGTCGTGCGCGGAGTGGTATTGTAACAATAAGTGTAATAGGGTAATATTTCACTCCAGTTGTCTTGTTCGGTAATTGTCATGATATATTCGTTTAGCACTCTGTGGTTCATTTCTATCGAACCTAGGGTCTCGTGATGAAACGGTGCTGAAGTAACTTTTTTTATTTTTAAGAGTTTACATAAACTATTTAATAACTGATTTGCAAATTCTGTTCCCTTATCAGTTTTTAATTTCTTGAAGCATCCATATTTTAATATGAATTTCTCAACGATGGTTTTTGCAACCGTTTTCGCATCTTTGAATTCAATTGGAAAAGCTTCTACGAATTTCGTCAGCTCACATTGTAGCGTGAGTATACCATATATCTGTAATGCTCTGATTGCCTGGGTGGACAATAATGTATCAAGCGAAACCGTTTCAAATGATGAGTTTGGTTTGTCAGTTATTACATGCCTTTCTTTTGTGTGCTTCGTGATTTATTCATATTCTTCCATGTGTATTTTTGTTTTAATCTAGCTATACACCTTCTTATGCCGCAATGTCCACCAAATAGTGAGTCATGATATTAATAAGTCTGTGCATTTCATCCTTATTTGTTATTCTCTTCGGAGGGGTATGTGATATCATATTAACACAATGCTTCATTTCCTTCTGGAATTTCTTTAGTATTGTTATCAACATATCGGCGTCTATAATTTCAAATAATTCATGATTACTTGCGAGCGCTAAATCATTTGTTTTCAAACCTCTTAATTTGAGTAGTAATTTCTTCAGAACCAATTTTAACTCTGGTCATTTTATCTCTAGAGATCTCTATTCTTCTTTCTTTACATGCACGCCTATTGTGGTTTTCATTTATTTTTGGCTATTTATTATTGAAAGTTAACTAGACTTTTTTCATGTGCCTTATGTCAGATATTGATATACAATTCCAGACATGAAGGTAATCAGTCTTCATGTCTGTAATTAAGGTGTTTGCACATTCCTCACTATTTGTTCCCTCCTTGTTATTCTGCATGTCTTGTTTTTTCTGCATATTCCTTATTACTATATTCACATTATATTTCGGCATCATTTCAATTAAGTTTTTCGAATTCAGTTTGATTCTAGGCAGTGCATCTGCATTGGTATTCATTCTTCCTTGTTTAAATACGATTTCAAAACCGTAATCCATGAGACCAGTTCTTATCCTTGTCAATTATGATGAAGGATTCTTATGTGTAAAGAGACTTACGAGTGGTCGATGATTTTTATACACTATGAACTTTCTACCAAACAAATATGGTCTAAAATATTATATTCCTCAGTGCATGGCTAGCAGCTCTTTTTCTATCACAGGTTTATTTAGTTCATTTTTATTGAGGGATTTGCTTGCATAGGCTATTGGTTTATCTTGTCCGATTTCGGCTTGCGAGAGTATTGCTCCTAATGCATAGTTCGATGCATCAGTTGTTAGAATAAAGGGTTTATCGAAATCAGGATGGCTTAGTACCGGTGGTGATAACTTCTGTTTCAAGAGGTAAAATTCTTTCTCACAGTCTTCAGACCAATGAAATATTTTGTTCTTCTTTAGGAGTTCATTCAGTGGTTTCGCAGTTTTCGCAAAATTTCGGATGAATCTTCTGTAGTAATTGCAGAACGCAACAAATCTTCTTACTTCATCAGAATCTTTTGGTACCGGATAGTTCTTGATGATTTCAAATTTGCTTGGATCAGTACTGTAGAAATTAAAAAAAAAAAACTCAACATAATTTTCGTAGGATCAATCTATTTAAAACACAGAAACGAAAAACAATAAACCTTCTTCTTTTTCTTTACAAAAACTCAAAATCATCCACATGTTCTGCCGTTCGCTCCAAGAATCATCCACACCAGCCATCCAGATGTTCTGCTATTTTTCTAAGAATCATCCACACAAGCCATCCATATGTTCTCTCTCTCATCACACTCATTCTCTCCATTCTCAGTCACTCCTCACTCCCACTCAAACGCTCACTTGCAAATTGCTCATTCTCTCCTTTCGCAATCACTACCATTCCTGGTATTCACACTCATCCTCTCCCTTCATCCCATTCAAAACACTTGGATCCAAAATTAAAGGAAAGGTCCTACACTCGGCCATCCTGGAAAAGATATCGACCTCGATATCGGAGTTAGGGTTGAATTTCATCTTATATTTATAGCGATGGTTACGCAGCACCGCATCAACTTTGTATGGACGCAGAAATTTAGGGTACACTTTCGATCCTGGTTTCATCTGTGTCCTCTGTATGGCGACAATGTCACCAACTTTATATAGTGTCGCTTTCTTGCGCCTTTTGTCGTACTGTGTCTTATATTTGCTTTGGATTTTCGCGATGCTAGTCCTAGCGCTTTCTCTTAACTCCGTGCGCTGTTTCTCATATGACAGGATGACCTCTTCGTCGATTAATTTCTTTAAGCGTGAATCTTCTTTTAGCCGCATTCGGAAACCAATTAACAATTCAAAAGGCGTTCTCTGAATTCCACGATGAAATTAGGCATTAAGATATTGTTGTACCTTGTCTACATTTTTGTGCCATTCTTCTGGTTTTGAAATTGATAGCTTTGTCAATGCTGGTATCACTACTCTGTTGACCGGTTCGACTTGGCCATTTCCGCGAGGAACTCCCGTCGTTATGAGGACATGATGAATATTTTCTTCTTCGCAATACTCCTTAAAGCTGTGAGCCGTACGTTTACGTGTGCCTCTGTCGGACATTATCCTATTTGGATTGCCGAAGAGTACTGCCTGTTTCCTTAGTCGAGTAATCACTTCATCTGGCGTTGTCGATTTCGTAGGGTAAATCCATGTGAACTTGGTAAAGGAGTCAATAACAATAAATAAATGTTTATAACTTTTCTTCGTCTAAGATAATGGACGCACATGGTCAACATGATACGTATCTAACGGTGTATCTCCTTTATCTATAGAGTTCAGCTATCCTTCGGATTTTCCATGTTTTTTTTCTACCAGGAAACATCGTAAGCAATTGATCACCTTTTCCACTTTAAAGCCCATTCTAGGAAACCAAAACTCTTGACTTAAAATATATGATATCTTCTTCGGACCAAAATGACCTTTTTTATGCTCACGTCTAATTAGCTCGTGTTGCATGGACTTTGGAACGACTAGCAGATTGTTGCCATTGTCTTCTTTATAGAGAATACCATTGTTTATAAAATACTCAGACTTTTTATTCGGGTTTTTTGCTTCAAAGATCTTTTTTAATTCGTCATCATTCTCTTGAGCTTGCTGAATCCTTGCTATTAATGTACTTCGGTCGTCCTGCACACACAATACATCTGTGGCATTTCCGCTTAGGGCGTCCACATGCCTCATGGAAGTTCCAGGTCTATGTTCAATGGAGTATTAGAAATCTGCAGAGCCCAATGACAATCAGTGACAATTTTAATGGGTATACGCAGCAAGTATACACGAAATTTTTTTAATGCCTTGATGACTGCTAAAACCTCAAGCTCGTAGCTGGTGTATTTTTCCTCCGTTGGCGATGTTTTCCAGCTAGCATAATGTACTGGATGTAACAAATTGTCATCTGGACATTTTTGCATTAATATGGCACTGAGGCCATACATACTTGCATCAGTATGGAGCTCTGTTTCCGCTCCTGCTCGATATAGCTTAAGTACTGGTTCCTGTAAGAGTGCCTGTTTCAATTGTTTTACTGCTAGATCCTGCTCGTCATTTCAAATTTTGTACCCGTTTTCAATAGCTTCGATAGGGATCTCGCAATTAATGCAAAATGGGGAATGAACTTACGGAAATATCCCGTCAATCCAAGAAACGACTGTACCTGTTTTATTTTTTAGGGAGAGGAAACTATTCAACAGCCAATGTGTTTGCTTTAAATGGCTTGACCGCGCCCCCTTCGACGATATACCTGAGGTATTCCACCTTTTCCAGGATAAACTGACACTTCCTCCAATTAAAAATCCGTATTCACCGGCAACTTCTAACATTTGTTTTAGTTTGTAAACACAATCGTCAATATCTCTTGCTAAAATTATTAAGTCATCCAAATAAGCTAGAACTACTCCCCGGGCAATTAGTTCTCTAAATACTGCCCGTATAAGTCACTGAAAGCAGGCCGGTGAATTACTTAAACCGAAAGGGGCCTTTAAAAACTCGTATTGCCCATCGGGGACCACAAATGCAGTATAGTTAATACTTTTCTCCTCGACCGGAACATGAAAAAATACGTTCTTTAAGTCAAGTGTGCAAAAAATGTTGGCGCCTTGCAATTTGTCCAATTGGTCCTCAATTAAAGGTAAAGGATACCTGTCTCTTATAATTTTTTTATTTAGTTGTCTATAGTCCACACATAAACGTAGCTCACCATTCTTCTTTTCTACAAACACAATTGGACTGGCATATTCTGAGCTGCTAGGTCTAACAATTCCTTCTTGTAACCATTGGTTGATTATTGCGTTAACAGACTCGCGCTGTTACAGGAATTTCATCCTTTAATAAAATTTTCAACTGCACTCCGCCATCTTTTACTTTGTTCGACTTATAATCTTCTATTAGCTGTCGCACTTCCGCCCTTTGACATCCGAAATATGTGCGAGGCTGTCTGAATCCTCTACTAATTCTTCTTCGCAGTCAGTTTGGATGCAAAGAACCTCACGCCATATTTCATCTACTGGCGTGGAATTTTCTTTATCAATCGTTGCTGTGTCTTCTATTTTTGTTAAAACAACCTGTCGTCGTTTCAGCGTAACTGTTGCATAATCTGACAGTTCATTTCCGATAATGATGTCGTGATTGATGGAATTATCAGGGATTACATCGAAAACAAAGGTAAATGTTAATTCGTCAATCTCAACAGTTGTCTTAAATCTTCCCAAAGTTTCTCTGCCTGTTGATTCCACACCGGAGAATGTTGTTCTCCCACCGTCCAGTTTGGGTGCGCCAAGGTCAAAATAGAGGGTAGACCTTATTAGATGAAGATCGCTGCCTGAATCCTATACGCCAGTTACTTTTCTTTCCATTATTTTTATTGCTTTATACGTCTTTTTGTCCTGAGCGCAAGTAACGTCCGCTCGTGGCTTATTCGCAAAATTAAGGGAAAGGTTCTACAGTACGTATTCCCTCATATGTGATCTGATGACCTAAATATGTGACTTCTGGTTTCAGAAAGTTGCATTTACTCGCGTTTAGTTTTAGATTATATCTTTGTAACCTCTCAAGTACTTTGATCAGATTATTGTTGTGGTCTTATAGATTTGAACCAAATACGATGATATCATCCACATATAAAAACGCTGCGTCCTTTAATCCACTAAGTGCTATTGATAGCATTCGTTGGAAGCTATTGGTTGATATTTTTAATCCAAACGGTAGTCTCGTGAATTGATAATGTCCTTTGTTTGTCGAAAATGCTGTCAATGGTCTGGTTTCCGATGTAGTGGGATTTGATGAAATGAACTGGTCATATCAAGCGTGAAAAAATATTTTGCTTTACCTAACCTGTTCAAGACATCGTCAAGTCTCGTTAAAGGAAACTTATCACTGACAAACTTTTTGTTAAGTGATCTGAAATCTATCACCAGCCGCCATTTTTGTTGTCCGCCTGAATTCTTCTTGGGAACAACTAGCAACGGTGAGTTGTAAGGATTTGTCGATGGTTCTATAATGCTATCGTTTTCTATACTTGATTATTGATTTCTTCCAGCTGTGAATTTGGTATTCTGCAGTTCTTTATATATATGGGATTTTTATCTGTGGTTGTAATACGTTGTTCGCAAAAATTATTAATAGTTAGGGGTTCTCCTTCAATATTAAAAACATTCTGAAATCTATAACAAATGTCTAATATTGATTGCTTTGCTTTTTCACACAGGCGGTCGATTTTTAGTTCTTTCTGTATTCTCTTGAATCGTGTTTCCTTGCTTTCAGCCTTGCTCTTGAAATGAGCTATGCTATGAATTTCTCCATTCTCCGTTCCAACGCAATAGTTCTTTAATGGCTCTAAATTTATATCCGCCTTTTTTACCAGAACCGCTTCATCTGTTGTGTTTAGAATCCTTATGTGCTTTATTCCTTCTGACGGTATCACAGCATTTGCTAAAAAAATTCCCTTTTATATTTCTGTCCCACAAATGATACTATCTTCAGTTATATCGATATCTATCGGTGTAATGATCTCTGATCTGGGAGGAATTTTGATGTTCTTTATCGTGTTGATGTTCATAATTATGGGTAATATTACGTCTCTTTCACTTGATCTTATGGTTACTGCACATGTCTCATAGTCAATGTTGCAATAGTGTTTAATCAAAAAATCACTTCCTAAGATTCCATCTATTGTTAGATTGATTTCATCATCAACCACATAGAATCTATGCCTAATACTGACACCATCCAGTTGCAAATTTATTTCAGTAATTTCATTTGTAGCTACTATTTTATTCGTAATGCCATTTATGTGGCATGTTTCCGCTTGTTCAATCTTCGCATTGCTATTAGTTGCGCTGCTCTTTATTATTGATATATCAGCTTCTGTGTCAATTAAGAATGTAAGCGAGTTTGTGTTCTCTTCAGTGTATACCCTAATGTAATTCGCGGAATTATCCTCCAGCGATATTCTTATTATCCTTTTTATTGCGTTCTCTGACTTGCATTTGAGTTTCCCCCGGGGGCAGAGGAATTTTCCGACTCTCTGCTCCATCTGTTTCTTTAATTCCTGTTATTCTCCTTGTTCCGATTACCATTGTAATTTTTATTGCCATTAATATCACCGTTGTGTCTATTATTCTTGTTATTGCTGTATATGCTGTAATTCCTACTGTTATTGCTCCTAGGATTGTTGTTCCCAAATCTGCCGCGGTTTCTCTTATAGTGGTATACGTTGGTTTGTGTGTAGTTTCGGTAATTTCTGAAGCTATTGCTATCGCATCCATTAACTTTGTTGGTCTGGCTGCTTCAACGACGGATTTATAATGCTCATTAAGGCCATTCTTAAATGCGCTCAAACCAACCTTGTCATTAATATTAATAATGGCTCCTCTTTTCTTTTCGCTTTGCTCTGATACGTGGATATCATTTAGGGCTGCTACTAATTCCTCAATTTGCAGCAATTTTTGGTTACCTTGGCATTTTTGCCAATTCACTATGTATTTTCAAGGGATTTGCGTTCGGCTTGTAAGCTTTTTGTAGATTCGCTTTTAATTCTGCTATGGTTTTCGGCGGGTTTTGCGATAGAAGTCTGTTTTTAACTTTGTCTGATAGCTTCACTGTTTCCACAAAATTCAATAAAATACTTTCTTGGTCTTCTTTCAACGATTGTTTATAGAATTCTATTAGACCAGTGAAATTAGTTAGTGATCTGAACTCACCATCGAATACTGGTATCACTTTGGTTGCTGTGGCTAAGTCAAAATTCACCATTTCTGAGTTTTTAGGAAGTTGAGCTTCTTTAGGTTTGAGGTAAAAATTGATTTTTTTAAATAATTCTTCAAACTTTTCACGAGCCTTAATCAGTTCTTTTTCGTTTGTTATATTGTTTTTTATCTTTAGCCAGACTTCATTGAGTTCTTTCTGCTTTAAATCGATGTGAGTCTGGGTGTAGGCGCGCCCTAGATTTTTCTTTAGGTTAGCTAATAGCTCAATTATTAGATCGAATTCCATTTATTTCGGGTTTCAATGCTTCTATGATACGACTTGAGAATTTGTTCGCACATGTTACCAGAATTGCAGCTATTGTTACCACGAACACACACAATATCATAAATATTGTAATGAAACGGGTTTTATTGCTTGGAACTTCTTGGTTATTTATAAAAAATTTTGGTTTTTTATACATTTATTATCCTAACTAAATTCTTTTTAATATATTTTTTGTAATGCGAGTTCATCTTAAATACCATTATTGCTACTACTGTGGCTAATATTATATATACTATAATCTGGTTTTCTTGCACCTCTTTAATGTTGCAATTTACTACACCTTCTTGTGATTTGGTGTTCCCCATTTCCAATATTTCTTATTTCTACTTCTCCTTTTTTTTTGTGTTTGCTGTAGCGTTTTTAGTTCTGCTCGCAGTACTTCCGTGTGTGGGCCTGATGTTGTTTTTAGTAGTCTCTTGAATTCGGTAATCTTTGTCGCTGTTTTACTTGGATTCCACCTCTCTGTCTTGTAGGGGCTGGCTCTTCCTGATGTTGCTGTTTTCTTCTTTGCCTTTTCTTCCTTCCGAGGTATTCTTCTAGTGTGATTAGCTTGGGCCTGGCTTTCGGATTCTGCTGCAGGGCTGCTTCTAGTTCGGCTCTGATTCTACCGTAGATGCTTCCGAATTGTCTTCCTATTTCTTTTTTCCAGGCTCTGTCTTCTATCGTGCTGGTTGTGTTCCTAGTTCGAGGTGGCAGGGTCGCCATGTAAGGATCGTCGCAAGGGGGAGGCTCGATTGGATAAGGCGAAGGACCACTATATAAATATTATTATAAATAAATAAATATTATTCATCGTCAATGCAATCGATCAGCGTAGTTATAATTTGATCTGCAAACAACTAGTCACTTTGTTTCGAATCGTTGTTAGCGCTTCTGGGTGCTTATGACGTGGGAAAGGTCCAGTGGCTCGCGCCACATAAAGTGTAATCTGATCCCTCTGGACTCATTCATAATGATCTCATTCATAATAATCATCGTCTTGATGTTTTCTTTCTAGGTTTGTTGACTTTTGGTTAATGCAATGTTTTAGTGCATGTCTATGGGTGCATTACAATAGATAGACAAAATTAAAGATTCTCTAAGAACATTAAACAATACAGACGGACTGACTGACAATAGAACTAACAAAGTTTAAATTAAAAGAATTAGAAAATAGATTACATGCTTTAACACCTAGATCAAGAAATAAACTCGGCTTAACCAATGGACTTGGGACAATCATAAAAGCAATTATCGGTAATGATGCAAAAAAATTGAATGACGAGATCGAAACTATAATGTTGAATGAAAAAGACTTACAGATTGAAATTAACCGCCAAACCCAAATCAATGAGAGAATGATTGAAAGATTTGAAAACGTAACTAAACAAATAAACAGTAAACAGGTCTTAATCAGAAAATATTTAGAAGACTTTTAAGATCAGTTGAGAAATAAAATTAGAAGCGAAAACTTAACCCTACGATTAATTCAATTCCATAACCAGATTAATTACAATATCGATCTCTTGAGCATGCACCTAACAGGCATAGCGGGAGCTTTTACACTAAAAAGAATAAAAATCATTTCTAAACACATACAAAGACCCCAGGAACTATCCGAACTATACCTATTCTTTGAGAAACAATCCGTAAATATCAAAACAGATGAAAATATCTACGAGTTTTTAGGCCTCCAAAAATATTTTAATGACACTAATATTGTTTTCAATATCCGGATACCGGTAATACCCAAAGATTCCTACTCCTTATTCTACATCATCCCACTACCAAATCATAACAGTAAAATAATAAAAACCAAACCTTATGTCCTTATTAACCCATACTATTTTCAATTTCTTGACACAAAATGCAACAATGTCGAGAGCATTCTACTGCCACGAGACCTTCCACCGAGAAGAAACCAAGAACTCCAAATGCATTGTCAATCAACATACCCGCTAGCTCCGAACTTCAAGAGAAAACCACCATAACACAAATTATCCAACCAGAAGCCAACTACCTGCTTTTCATCAATTTACCGGAATCAATCCTCAACACCATGTGTGGACCCACAAATCAAAAGATCAACGGTGCTCATCCATTTCGAAAATTGTGACGTTACAATCAACCAAGTCACCTATGAAGCCAAAAAGAACATATTCTGAGATTAACATACTTCCAAAAATTTTCAACGACATCAACATAATCCTGATCACGTATCTAGACACATCATCCTGATCACGTATCTAGTTGCGAAATTGAACGTCAACATCTGTAACCACAAAAATCACAACAACTAGCCAACCGTCATCGTTCCACCCAGCGAACTTACAAGGATACAGTTCCTCTGGCCGGCACTCAATTCTAAAGGGGGAGGAGTTATGGAACCCAGCAACAGCTTCACATAAATTTTGTTTAGAATTCAATTTCATTCACCTTAGGTTTAGTTCATCCACCTTCCAATTTCACTTTTGTCACATTCACCTGACCTGCCTGTACAGCTAATTGTCTAGACATAGCGAAAGCAAAATTGCATTATAAGTAATAGCCGAAAATCTTTGAAATTCAATTTCAATTTCGTTAATTTTTTAATTTTGTCATTCCCAAACGTTGAAATAAAGACTCACTGATAAATAAAAACTTAATTTTTTTATTAAACCCGTGAGGTTCTTAACTCGCGATGTGTGCGTCTCGCTATGCAGTCGGTGTACTTAAGTACGTTTGTTTATGTCGTAACATGACTGTGGAGTTTTTCCTACATCGTTTTGTTTATGTTACATTTAAATTTAAACATTAACAGCTTATTCCCAATAACAAGCAATAAACAGGCAAACATGTATCAAATTTTAAATTGCAAATAGCGTCAAACACAAGTCAGACATGAGCTAAGCATTTCTGGCAAGTGCAGCTTATGCAACTTACTTGAACGCCGGTCAAAGCCAGTCAGGTAGCTTTCTTGAGTTAAATTAATCAATTAGCAGTTTAGTTTTAGTCAATCCATATAACCATTCAGAGGTGTCTTAATAAAATTTGTTTCCGGCTTAAACAAAATGGCTAACTTAATTTTACTTTTTCTTTCTTAACGAGTTTTTGTTTGCTCACAGAAAAGAAATAATCCTAAGTAGCTTAAGCGGTGGCTTCCTTTGTTTTTATTTATTTCGTAGATGGTATTATTTTTGACTGCCAGTGAGGTTCACATTATTTGTTATTATGTTTTTTCATTTTTGTTATTTATAAATCTTCTTAAAAGCAAAAGTAAATAGTAATATATGAAGTATATACATTAGTAAAAAAATTGTGTTTTACACTTCTGCAAGTTTTACTGCGTTTATTTCATTTTGTATTTACATATTACACTCGGGAATATTTGTATTCTTTAAATGTTTTTTACTCAGTACTCTTTACTTAAGCCTTACCTTACGACGCTTTGAATTGACTTGATGCAAGGTAGGGTTTAGCTATGCGTCATTGGCGTAGGGGCTTTATCCGCAGTCGATGGTTCGGCAGGCGCTGGTTTTCTCTCCTTTGAGAGAAGAAGATTCCGCAAGAGCGGAATTAATTTTTTTGTTTAAGAGAAGGACAATATTCATTCGTGCTCACTTTTTATTCAAAGAATGGTTTCACATGATCAGCATGCACAGTTCCGAAGCATTTTCTCGCACGAAGTGTGGTCTTATACGGCGAGGGAATTGCGTTTAGAGTCCTATCAAAATTTCCGACATCTTATGTTTTCTATTTTCACTCTTCAGTAGGACTTTATCTGCTTTACTTTAATTATCCGTGTCGTAAAGCCTTTCGATGGTTCTCGGGAGGATTCACCTGTATTTATTGCAGATTGTAATAAGGTTTTCGGTCTGGTTTGTCCAAATCAGAAATTTATCCCTGTCGAATATATTCTCACATAAATTTCGGGAAAAGCCAAGGCTGCCTGGATAAATCTTTCATTTTGAATTTGGGATGAATTAAAACAATGTATCAGGACCGCAAGCACTACGTGAATTGAGGAACTTAGAATTCTGATGATTCGCTTCCTTAATATTTATGTTTATCGAGTTAAAAGTTTTCTAAAGTGTACCATCAATGCTAGCCAGGAACAAAATCCCTCAAAATCTTCTTTTCAAAGGAGATTCGAGCTATTAAATGAAATTGTACTGAATCCATTCATATCTTTTTCTTTAGCACATATGTAAAATGTATTACGTGTCTGTAAATTAAAAACTCTTAATGCTATATTTGTCGTGATAGATGAATAACAAGTCCAAAATATGTATCATTTGAAGACTAATTCTAAATATTATTCTAATTCACCTAAAATGTTCAACAATAATACAAATGACAAAATACCACCAATCATAATCCTCATGTGGTACACTAAACTCTCCAACCTTCTACTTCGAATCCAGGCCCAAAGGATAATACAAATTCAAAAGAAATTAAATTTTGTAGATATTACAAATTTAATGGGTATTTAATAACAGAGTGTAGGAAGCGATAATTTAATAATAGTCTCAGAACACAATTTTCTAACAACTCAAAAAAACGAGAATCCAACTTCAGCAGACGATACCTTGCTGGATGGTTAAAGCTAAATAGACACACGGTGACAATAGCAAAATTCATGAAATTATTCCTTTTGCTGATAGGACATCCTTATTTATCTCAGTATCTTTACTTCAAGCAAATTTATATAAATTAAATGTTCGTATCGACCGACACTGGTGCAAATATATCAATTGTAAAATTAAGCAGCCCTACACAAGAACTACAAATACATAAATAGACACAAATCAATTTAAAACGATTAGCTCAAATCACACTAAAGAAACTATTGGGTATTCAAACCTACAATTAGTTCTAAACCCTAAATCCTAATTACAACTTCCATATCGTCGATTAAAATTCGAATACGATGGAATATTGGGAAACGATATTCTAATCAAATATAATGCTATTATCGTCTACAACTTGGTGTTATTAGTAATATATGATCAGTTCCAATTCTTATTAACAAAACAGAATCAAATAAAGGCAAAGCTTTGACAGTGGATGAATATTTTTTGCATCCAAATTCAAATTCCTGTGAGGAATGCTCGTCAATAAATAAAAATATACAATATCTAAAACCTAGAATTTAAACTATATCCTCCACCTACTATAATTCGGCACCAATTGCTGTTAAAACACCGCTATCCGGAGTTCCACAAGGGTGAAGCTTATATCCAGATTAATAACATGCTAAAACAATGGACTATTAAATACTCTGTGTCACCTTGGTCGGCACCACTTTAGGTCATCCCTTATAAAATTGGGTTCATCTGGAAAACAGAAATGGTGGCGAGTGGTGGTTGATTACAGAAAACTCAATGGAATACTTGCAGGAGATGCACATACCCCCGTCGTTCGTAGTTTGCAACTACTCGATTCCAAAGACTCATGGACTTTGTCTTGACTGCTTTTCAAGGCGCCCAATGCTTTGTCTACTTGGATTATATACTCCAAGTATTCAGAATCACGTTAAAACTCAGGAATATTTTTAATCGACTCCGATCACATAATTTAAGACAACAACCAGAAATATAGAAATAGCATACTTAAGTTATATTATCAATGCTAATGGGGTTAAAGCCAGTCCAGAGAAGATTCAAACCATTTTTAAGTATCCTAGTTAACAAAAATTGAACAAATAAAATTCTTGTTGGAATTTGAGGGCTATTATTGCAGATTTATAGGAAATTTCTCTATAAAAACCCGACCACTAACCAAATTACTGAAAAAGGATACAACCTTCGAATGAAAAGATTGACGACAACGTCACATTAAATACTTTGAAAGAAAAGTCATATCCGAGCCTCTATTGCAATATCCTGATTTACAGAAGGAATTCATTCGCATCTAGTTACGTGATCGATGCAGTCTTAGGTCAGGGTATCGTTGGTCACGATTTGCCTGTACCATACGCAAGTAGAACACTTAATAAAGCCGAATTAAACTAATTAATAGGACCACCGAACAGGAACTTTCAGCTATAGTCTGGGCCACTAATCACTTCAAACCATATCTTTATGGGTGTCATGCGGGACTGTGAGGAGAACGTTGGGTGTTGTGCTATAGGTTTTTGTGGGAGTAATACCTACGATTGTTCGGGCTAGGCCTTGGTAGTGAGGTGAGTCAAAACGCAGGAGTGTTTGGGTAATGTTTCACTTTATTCACACTCGGTTTTATTTGGTCGCTACCCTAATCTCAATTCCTACCTTTTTTCGCGTTGTCCCGAACTAGACTTTTTATTTCGTGCACAACACTCATTTTCGTATTTTTGGAAAAGACTTCTAGCTAAGACTTGTCTCTCTAAATATCAACGTTCGTCCGGCTTTCAACTTCTTTTTCCGCGACGACTCCGACGACGCGGCTTGCTTTCTTGGAGTTCGGATTTTGACTCTCTTCACCTTATCGGTCTCGATCGATCCTTGGTCAAGTACTTTTACCTAGTCCGCATTTTGGACAAGACCCGGTCACGCATGCCTGCATGTGCTTAGGCAACGGGATCCCTTTTTGCTCAATCCGCATTTTGGGGCCAGAGTCGGGCGACCATGCGCATGTACACAGGTTCATTCATTTTTCATTGATCACCCCAGAGGTACTTGACCGTTAGGGTGTCACTTGAGCGCAATGCTGCACATGCCTCGATGCTTTGGCGTTCGTTCTGCAACCTCAGCTGGGTTTGCTCGTCTCGGAATGCTATGTGCATTCGAGATCACTTGAGATTGCGTCAAGTTTGCTGGAATCGCCCAAAAGACCGTGAGATCAAAGAAACGCTGAAGCCCGCGACTTAAGTTGTACGATTGTTTACGTTTGGATATGAAAGTTTTCATGAATCAGCGTAAACAATCGTAACATGGACCACATTTCGATTTTATTACTGATCATAGGCCATTGACATGTTTGTTTTATCAAAGACCTAAGCTCAAAATTCGTTAGATGGAGATTGAAATTAAAGCAATTGTTACGATTGTTTATGCCACGAATTTTTCAAAATTAAAACAGCGCGCGAAACCTCACGGTCATCACAAAGTATGAAGAAATATATCTAAGTGCCTCACGACCCAGCCGTGCACATCATTTCCTCGGGTCACATTTCATCGCACTCTCGGGCGACTTGAGTAATCGCGCACTCGAGGCCACTCCAAAGCGTGCGCGAAGCGCTCAAATGACACCACGGCGGTCAAGTGCCTCTGGTACGATCAATAATGTGCATGTGCGCTACCTGCAACGACATCCGAAAGGTTAAGTACCAGAAGATGTACCACAAAGCAATTTCGGGAAAAGTGCTCGATGCCTGCACTTGCGATGCACCCGGACACACCGGGCAAGCGCCCGCAATGTCCATAAAAAGATACAGCCTAGGCAGATACGCTGCAGAACAAACAAAAGTAGATCGGGACCGATCAGGCTAAATCAGTATGTAAAAGTGAAACAGAGTGACCGGTCGAAGTTGGCTTACTAAAAGTTCGCTCTTATAAAAGAGTATTGTTGTGCGGCTGAATGAATTTAAGAAGACGGGGCAACGCGAATAGAAGTGGAAGTTTGTAAGTAGGGTGGTAATTTAAACAGGTGTGAAGAAACCGTCAAATAAATAGATTACATAGCAAAATCAACTTCGAGTTTAATTTTGCTACCACCTCCCCACATTTCCTTCCGCGATATCCAAAAATTTCGTGGGAAAATTTCATGAAGCATTCCCACATAACATACAAGTATAACAAAAAACCTTCTTATTCTGATTTCTTCTATACAATGCAGAACCTTCGAATACATTTGGAAAAGTATAGTTTAAGTTCAGTATCAAACGCAAATCCTTTAGACGACTATAGTCAATTTAAGTACTGAAAAAGCAAAGATATTACATTATTGGTGTTCAGGAATACAAAGCCAAGCATAACCATAGTCTTGTCAAATTCATAACAATGTTCCGAATTTCAATATCTATTTTAACCAAACTGGGTTCTGACTTCAACTCAGAACTAATAAAAAACCTCACTAAACTATTAAAACGAAACGTCACATATATGATGATTGTTTTCCTAAGTATTCCGTGTACCTACACGGCTAACAACAGTTCCGTTTCGCTGTGCAGCGACGCATTTGGAGTATAGCGAGCGAGATCACTTCACTTCTCGTCGAGCAGTTGAATAGTTGTGTGGTGTGCAAAATATTTAAGAATTCAAAATCGTTTTTATTTCTTTTTCACTCCAAATGTGGTGTCAGAAGTGGGGTAAAAATGAAAAAAACAAAATCGCGTAAACTAATAGTCCAAGGTGAAGTGAATTTGTGGAAAGAAACAATGGATACGTAAGCTAAAAAGAAAATATACGCTACGCAAATCTTATAGCTTTGAACGAAAAATGCTACGCGAGTTTAAATTGTAAAACTGAAACAAAAAGTGCAGCGAGAAGTCTAACAAACAAACAAAAATCACTACGAAAAATCTGAAGACTTGTTGAGCAAATCAAAAGAAAGGAGAAAGGGCTTTAAGATTGCTCGAGGATTTTGGGGAAGTCAGCACCTAAAAGTTATGTGGAAAATTTAATATGCTTACCGTCATTATACTTTTTATTCGATAATCGCCTGCACTAACGGTAAAAGGAACTGGATCAGCTACGGTAAGGGTATGCGGTGACTGAACGTGAACTAGAAGTGAATTTGTGATTTTTTTTTTTTTTATAAAAGTGGAACTAATTCAAATGAACGAAATTAAAAAATTAAAGGTAGCAGAATTGCAAGACTCATTAAAAAAGCCCGGATTATCAATACACTATAAAGAAAAAAATAAGACTTAGGTAAACGATTTCACGAGGCATTAAATAAAAAGAATAGGAACAAAATAAACCCGAATGGTAGTAGCGAAGGTGAACGTGATGAACAATTTGAAAGCCCAATAAGCTTAGAGTCAAGTAAACCCTCTTTGGACGATATTTCCGAAAATACTTCTGTATGTGTATATGAGGGTTTATACGAAAATGAGGTAAACAAAGCACTTGTACAAAGTCCGGACTCTCTCAACCAGTTAGAGAACAATTTAAACGGTAATAAAGGTGATAGTGCGAATCTAACGTCTCACAAAAAAGGGAACATTTAAAAAGTAAACAACACAACGTGACAAAAATGCCTGACGACTGACATTTGTTTTGCATCGGTGAGACCTGGAATTACATAATTTGCGAGGATATCGCAAATATAAGTCGTTGGTCGGATATTCAAAAATATCTTTATAGGCAACATTTATTATCGGGTGGCTAGGACTCTACAGACAGAGCCTGGCTTGAACGTGGAAGGTTGGAAGGATTTGAAGGAGTGCATTCTTAGAGAATTTTCAAAATCAAGGCGAATTATAAACCTTCATAGAATTTTGGTGAAACAATAAAAAAAAGACAACACAGTCGAGACGAGCAATAGGTCTCAAGCAAAGACAATCTGAAACGCGTCAAAAAAATTGCATCAAGTTTAGACATATATCTGCAAAATGCCCTAAAAAGAGAAATGAACCAGGATCAAGTAAATTACATTGCGCTTTCTAATTGGAATTTTATAGTTAAGGCAGATAATAACGGTTACATAGCCCTAGTATATATCGGGAGTGACGTAACACTTGTTAAGAAATCGGTTTGCTCAGGTGTATAAGGTGCCAGTAAATAGGAAGGGCCAAATACAGGTTTTTTTCTTTAAATTCACTCTTTTGCAAATTAAATTCACCTTTTTGGAAATCAAATTCACCATATATTATATTTAAAAAAAAAAACATCAAATAATTTTAATTATAGAGTAAGAAGTCAAAAATTTTATTATAATTCATACAACTACATACTACGTATGGTGATGAAGGTATGTATGAAAAATGTGTGTAGCTAATTCAATAATAATAATAATTCAAGGAGAGCCGTTTATAGATTAGGTTATATATATGTACATATGTATAGTACATATAACCTAGTCTATAACGGTTCTCCTGCAGCAGCAGCTGGTAACTTAACGTACATATTCATATAATAATTATAACAATTTGTAGACATAATAGTTCCAACAGAGTTATTAACTACATTTACTAAATTTTGCCGAATTAAAGGATCAGCTAACATATTTCTTGCACTAAACTTGATTTTGGAAAGGATTTCTTCGATAGGGTTCAGCATTGGAGAATATGGTGGTAGAAAATATAGAGTGTGCCTGGTACCAACAACATCACGCACGTCCTGCGTCCTGTGAATACTTGTGTTGTTCAAAATCAACCAAACTTTGTCCAGATTATCGTCTTTCAATTTCTAAAGTAATCTTCGCAGAAAGTCGCCGAAAATATTTGAGTTGACTGCAGACTGCTGAATTACTTCATGTCCTACTATTCCCCGCATATTAACTGCCGCAATTAATGAAACATTTCGTCCTCTAGCCGCTGGCACTGTCACGCGAGCCGATGTATTAACTCTCGATAGTGCTTTTGTCCGCCAAAGATGACAAGTGAACCCCGACTCATCAATACATATTATTTTTTGTCGTTCTTCCGGGGCATTGCGAGAAAACTGTATTGCATACACCTTGCGCTTCGATCACCCAAATTGGGAAGTTGTTCCCGAAAACATAAAAAAATCCACAAAATAGTTTTGAAAGACCGTAAAGTGAAGTTGCGTGAGATAGCTGACACCTTAAAGATATCAGGCGGTAGTATGTTTACAATTTTACACGAAAATTTGAGCATGCGTAAGTTGCTTTCGAAGTGGGTGCCGCGTTTGCTCACACCGGACCAAAAACAACGACGCGTCGACGATTCAGAGCGCTGTTTGGAGTTCTTCAAGCGAGATAAAAAGGATTTCTTGCGTCGGTATGCGACCATGGATGAAACATGGATCCACTACTACACACCTGAATCAAAAAGATCGTCAGCTGAGTGGACAGCAGCCGGTGAAAGTCGTCCAAAGCGACTAAAAACTCAAAAGTCAGCTGGCAAAGTTATGGAATCCGTATTTTGGGACGCGCATGGTATTTTATTTATCGATTATCTTGAGAAAAATAAAACTATCAATAGCGACTATTACATGGCATTATTGAATCGATTGAGTGCAGAAATCAAGAAAAAACGGCCTCACAGATCGAAGACTTACTGAGTGATGTGTTATTCAGTCCCTAAAGGACTTTCTATTTTCAGCGAGAGATTACTATGACTCTATCGCGTATCCGAAGATTATCCGCCTGAAGTGTTATAACTTCTTCCTGGAATGATTCTTTACCACAGATTAGAGCGTATTTTCTAATTTCTCGTCTCAAATGGGGAGATGTAATGTACGTAGCTCACCCGACCATTCATCAGGCGGCCATCCAAAAGCAGACGACGCAAAGAGCTGTATCATAATATAAATACTATGTACTTTAACGATGGACAGTGTAAGGATTTGTAACCGGATTGAATTTGAGATTTTATTCTATTGCTAGACAACAAAACAATTGGATGCATTTGGGCAAAGAGATTAAAACAACTTTGTCCACGCCGTGCAACATTAATTTGGTACACATCAAAAATGAGATCATAGAGCGAATTACACCCAGCAACTGCATTGGAATTCTTCCCAAGACAGCAAAGATTCAAACAAACTACAAATTTTCTGATTTCACCACGGTGCAGAACACCTACGCCATACAGCTCACTCATAATAGCATCTTTAAGATAAATAGAAATTCATTCATTAATAACGACGGTATCATTAACGCCCAGCCTTTATTCTTCCCAGACATATAAATCCCGAAATCAAATAACCTCACAGAAACAGCCAACATCAACAACGTGAATCTGGACAACGTATAAAGAACAAAATACTATCAGAGAAATACATCTAAAAACCATGTCCCTGTCCCTGTACCTGCCCGCCTTGCCGCTCGTTCTGTCGGTATGCGGCAGGCGAGAGCTTATAGGCTAGGATTCGCGGAGTTGCTTACCGCCGCTCTCAGCCGCCAGGGCGAGATTCCAACAACGAAAATCTCGCCACCAAAAGGAACAAAAAGGGGAAAGGGAACAGGGCTCATCAGGGGAGTCGCGTTAACGCCCGCGATCGACCCACGTTGTAGGGGGCCCTAGGTCCCGTTGCCCCTGTCCCGCCTGGCTATCCCCCCACCCTTTGATTTCCCCTTTGCCAGTAAAATTTCTGGGAGAGATCTCTTTCCCGGTTATCGAGGGGAAGTAGGGGAGCGCCAAAACAATCAATTTATGACAGAATCATTTTTTCGCCAAAGGAAATACAATATTTTAAAAAAAGGAAAAGCTAACCTTAAGAAAAAAAACATAATCGGTGGGGCCCTTGCTGCTGTTGTTGCCGCTGCTGTTATTTTATTTGTTTTTAATATTCTTTTTCGGCTTTTTTGTAATATTTTTAAGGGAAAAATAAGCGAGAACTTATAAGGAACGGTCTATCCATTGCAAAACGATATTACATGACGTCGGGCGGATTTACGATAATATTACAATAAAGGTAAAAAAAACGTTTGACACACCTTATTAAGCGAAAGCCGCGACACCCTTTCTGAATAGTAACTTCTTATTGCCAAAATATATAGTCCTATATATTTTATTTACATCATACTGACACGATTCAAATTCTTCCCTCGACTCCCTCAAAACCTTTTCTCTCAATTCCGCCTCGCGATTTTCTAGATTTTTCGAAGGCCCGCTGTCCCGATCATGCTAGCTCCGTCGCAGCGTTTCGCAGCACGAAAATAATTTGCGCCCTTTTGTTTTCAAGTCTCTATCCCGACGGCCCCACCCACCACGGTAAACCTATAAGCTGGCCCACTACCACAGGCCATGCACTCTGGCCCGATGGTACCAGCGATAGCGCGCAGGTCGTTAATACTTACCCCGCTCGGTCTCGCGCGCGTTGCTCGGAGACCGACCTACCGCGCCAGCTGCTTCACACCATGAACGGCCAGAGGCAGCGTCGCCTGTGGGCAGAAATTGGGTTTCAGCTACAACAGGCGACGCCGCCTCCCGGCGAAAAGAAATCCACAAATCTTTAACATTCGCGACTTCGGGCTCGACTACAACAGAACGCTTTTAATCAACGACAATCAGCGTAGCCGAATAACTTAGATAATTCTTTGGATGACTTCATCAATGAAATAAACCGAGGCATCATTATTAATCAGAATCATTGACTCTGATGAAAAATTACCTTGTGATTTAAATCTTACATTTCTCCTTAACAAAGTAATGCACGCGGATATTTGGATATTTGTTGCAAAACTAAGACACTTCAAGGTCATTAAGGCAAAAGTGTTTTAAAAATCAGAATTCTTAAAGGTTACGAGTTGTAAAACTCAGCCATAAAAAATTTCTGTGTGGTTCGAATGCTCTGGATTATCTGAATGTGTTTATTTGTGTGTGAAACTTTCTATTACTTTTCTTTGTTGGTTTTACGAGGCATTTTATGTTTCGCGTCAGCACATGTACAATATACTTCGCACATTCTCGTTCTTCACAATTTTCTCACAATGATATTGCCAGCAATCAGCTGACTTTAATCAAATATCTCAACTACGAATGCCTGAGTTGCATATTATCAAAAATTTCACAACATATTCCCAACTATGCTGTAGTTTTTACCAACACATTCTCCAATATGGTGTAGTTTTTTGCAAGCAGCCAATGAAATGCAATAGCGAAGAATAACACACATGTAGCACCTGCCAGCCGTTAAATGCAAATATCAAAACTTTAAGGATTTTAATGCCATATCATTTAGGATTATTTTAAAAATTAACAAAAGCGTAAACAGTCTCGGAAATCTTAATGAGTTTGGGTACCCACCCCTGATCAAATTTTTGTCATATTTCAGTTTTATTTCTTCGATTTACTGTAAATTAACAAATCAATACAATAAATGTTTTGTAATTATAAGAGCATTCTAGGCAGATATTTTGCCTAAGCCAACATTCCATCAATGTGATTTAGCAAAATATGTAAACAAGTCGCTGTCAAAAATTATAAATAAACCACCACATGGGAGAAACAGCTCGTGTTTCTCCTTTAACATCTCCCAATTTTAGGGAAGAGTTTTTCATAAGTACATCTCTCTTTTTCGCGCATCGACCATTTTTACTTCTGGCTTTTACACTGTCCATGAATAAAATTCTTACGCACACCAATTTAATTTTTATAACGGTAGTTCTCACTCATTAAGGAGTGTCGCTACTTCATATTATTCATACTTCGGTTCTGTGTAAGCAGCCAATACTTCGCCTTTGGTATACCATTTTCATGTGCCATTCATGCAATTTAGAGAGGAAGTGAAGGTCAGTAAGGAATTATTGAGATCGGTACCTTCTAATTCTAAATATTCGTGCCAAATTACAAAAAGTCAACTAATATATTAAGTAAAAAGCGGAATTTTAAGACGATTTTATTAAAAATGTCCTTGCATTTTGAAAGAGTTTATATTTGCTTTTTCCTTATCTAAGATGTTATTATTATTTTAAAATTCTGTGTTTAAAACTCAGCGGTGTTTTGTTTGAGACTGATTTTCGTTCCTAATTCTCATTTTTACTCATTTTGCGAGGTAGAAGAAAGGAAATATATTTTTTACTTTTTCATTAGAGAAGCCTAATTGATTTCTGAAGTTTTAAATGTTATTATTATTTGCTATATTTTGTTATGTAGAAAAAATTGAATTGGAATTGTGATTGAAATTGTTTGCGACCATTTGTTGCCTACCTCTAACCTGTCTTACGTCGTACTCATGCACGGTATTTGTTTTCTGTCAAATCGGGCAACCGTGGTGACACTTGTTACATATTGCAAAAGAAAAATTAGAAAGTGAATGCAGAAAACGAAGGAAAGAAATTTGTTTAACATAGTGCTGCAAAGGAAACAGCTTTCTGTAACTGTAAAAGTTTAAAATAATTAAATATAGTTGAATTGGCAATTTTTATTAATTATATCGGAACAGAATCTTTTAAGGAAGTCATAAAAGGTCTACACTGAAGAGCAATAGCATATGAGAAGAGTTTATTAGGACAGTAAGATCTCCATTAAAAATTTGCTAATAATAAGTCATTTGATTTAATTTATTAGTTTATTTATCAATTGGTGTAATTGATATTTTTTACACTCCAAAATCCCCAATAATTGTTTACAATATTATGAAATTAAAGAAAAGCACTCTAATATATTTTACAATAATGCTTTTAATTTTCTATGAAATTGGCTGAAACTTCTCGTCGTGGGGAGCAAGCGACATTTTCTTCGCCATCGAGGAAAGTAAATCCACTGGAATGCGATCAATTGTAATTATTAGTGCAGGTTCAGAGCGATCCGTTCAGTGAATTTCGGGGCTGAGATTGGGCATATAGGTCGTGAATTCAAATCTTTGAGTGATAAGCGTTTAAAACTTTTCAAAGGTAAGTGATAAACTTCCCACTGTCCTCTTCAAATGATATTTACTCCACTTTCCTACAGAATTCGAAGTGCGGTGCAACCGGTGGAATAAAGTGCCAGAAGACATTGGGATTCGATTAAATTTAGTAAATCCGTGTTTATTTCCTTCACAAGTCATTGATATTCTCCGGTTTAATTTTTGCGCCCAAGAAGTTTGTCGCGTTGTCTGTGCAGGTGTTAGTAGGTAATTCCCGTTTGCAAAGAAAAAAAAACAACGTTTGAGCGCGGTCTAAAATGCATTCGTTGATACGAGTTCAAATGCTTTAATGGCTAAACAGATAAAAACGGCAGCATTTGAGCATTTTACATGTTTTTATTTCAAATAGTTCGCATAAATCAACTCTAATTTAGGAAAACAGTTTGGATATGTTAACCCGAGAGCTAGGTAAATTACCCATTGATTGTTCGCTGCATTGCGCCCGGTGTTTAAAACAGTTCAGATATTTATGAATATGCAGACGAATGAATTGTGTTTCGGGTTTTCAAGATCCAATATTTCCAGTACAAAAGCCTAAATATCAATTGAGTGCCATCGTGCAAGATTGTTTTGATTGCCACGAAATCCAAGCATTCTGCAATTTGCCACCGACTCGTAAAACGCCTTTGTTATCAATAAAAGCGCTCAAATTTGCTAGGGTTAAGGTAAAATACGCAATTTTTGTTTCAAAAATCTTGTTTTGTTTCCTTGATCATGCCTTACCCAAAAGTGCAATGCTTCCCCCGACTCTGTCGACGTAAGCTAATCGATTCGATTTGCCTTATATGCTGATGATCGAGTTCTAATGAATTGAAAGCAATAAACTGTTATCCTTATCAGGCGTATTAACGATGAATATTTGTTTATAAGCTTTTGTAAATTACGTTTGACGGTTTTGGCGTCCAGATGAATCTTAACTATTCTTTTTCCAGATTGGATTCTTTAACGGCGATATTTATGGACTCTTCAAACTTGAGTAACCATGTTGGTTCATCAACCAAATATTATGGTTTCCTTTAGGAATATATCTTGCGAAGCACAGTCAACGGAATTACTAGCAATTGGAACTTGGCGCCAATTGTAGGGTTTGTAGTTTCCTGAATTTCGGCTATTCGGTTAGTTGCGAATGGCTTGACTTTGCTGGGATATCTTTTTATCAGGGACAAGAAAGCTGTCGAATCCGTTCATGCCGAAAATCGCATGGCAGTTCTTATAACGCTATAAATTGCCGTCAATGTCTCAATTTCGGTCATATAATACTCCAGAGTATGTATCGGCTGAGCTGTCGCAAAACCCGTGCATTTCCGTGGAATTTCCGAAGGTAAAAATCCATTGTGGAATTCGAATATTCTCGATTTCTTTTAATTTTTGTTTTGTTTGATTCCAGATGAATAGATTATCATTGGGAAGGCTTTTATCCCAAGCAATGTCATGTTGCCAGATGACTTACATGAGCATCTTTAGCTTTATTGGAGCCAAAAATCCTAGAGGGTCGCAGAGTTTTGAAATTTGGCTCAAATATTACCGTTTCATCGTGGTGTCTTCATCTTTGAAGGATTTTGCTAAAAAATAGATAATCAGAGTTTGGACTTCACCCCGTGTTTTGAGGCTTCGGTTGAGCTTTAATTCATGAGAGGTTCCACGCTCTTGATCTTCTTCGAGGATGCTCGGTAGTAGTTCGGGTTTACTGGAGGCATATTTTCGTATATTGGAACCTCCAGCCTTTAACAAGTTTACTAGTTGGAATTGTAGCTCCAATGCAGTAGAAATCAATTAACGCTACGTTGCATGCGAATGGGAAATGATTCTCATCATCGTATGTTAACTACTGTAAGTGCGAACCACTAAACATGGCGCCGATGTAATACCGAATGTGACTGTCTTAAAGCGGTCCTTAACTGATTCGCCTGCGTTATTGTGCCAAAGAATACGTTGGTAATCAGTGTCATCGCCCTTTCACCAAATTTGCCTGTACATTCGAAAGATGTCGGCTGCAAGCACAACTGCATGCGTCCATTAGCGTAATATAATTGATATTAAATCATCTTACAGGGTTGGACCAGTTAATACAAGGTCGTTCAAGGAAGCTCCTCCTAGAGTCTTCGATGACGCTTCGGAAACCACGCGCAGTTTGGTAGGTGAACTGTTTTTTAATAATGAATGATGCGACAAATAATAAAATTTGAAGTTTTATTGTTTATTGATGAATCGGGTGTTAATTTGATCCTAGCGGTCGTTTTCACAGAAAATTGTTCGCAGGTTTTCTCTTCTTGCTTCAAAGGTCTTTTGGGAATACTTCTTCCAATAGTCGGCAATGGTAGGATGCAACAACAATTTCTGGCTCAGGATTTGGGTCTATTTCGCTTGACAAGATCCATCTAAAGATTGTATTTGGGCAACGGGGCTTCCTTGCGGCCCAAATTTCAAACCGGTAAGTATTGCCTTGCTAAGCACAAGCCTCTATAATCAAGTCAATTTTTCCAGGTTCGTAATATTGAGGATCGGCTAGTTTCATATCAGTGAAACTATGCATTGTTTTGGCAAATTTTAGCTTCGCAATATATTGTTAAGAGTTTGTAACACAAAGGCTTTAGATTTGACCTTTGCATTGTGGTGTAACGACGCAATTTTTATACTTACCAATGATTTTGTGGTATCTGTTGTCGTGTTATCCAGGCCCGATATTATGAATGTTCGCAGGAATTTTCTTGAAATTGAGCCTTTGAGATTCGGCTATAATGTCGCTTGTGATCCTTGATCAATTAGCGCTCGCACAGTGAGCGCTAGACCGTTGTCGGTGGGTTCTTCGCCTGAAGGATCTTTAAAAAAACAAAGTGAACTCATGGGACACTTGGGAGTGTCTTTAAATCTTTATTACGATTCACTTTTGTTAAAACTATTGACAAACTTTTAATATTACAATTCACCTTTTGCTACGATTACGGATTTACATTCCCGAACTCAACAAAACCCTATGCTGTCGTGTCGCGACGGGTTACTTCCCAAGTAAGATGGGACAGGTGTCGGGGATCTTGGCGGTTTCGCGACGGCGCATGTTTGGAAGAAAAAAAGTAAAGAGTTTATTAACAGATTTATATTATGGATATGGGGAACTCTACTATAACATAAAACCTCGTTGCCAATGAACAGGTTACCAACATGTAATCGACTGGAAATGAGTGCCGTTTCATTGAGGAAGCATTGTTGAATAGCGGCTTCACTATTTAATTTTCTAGTTGAATTTGGCTTAAATTCTTTAGCTATGACGTCATCGTTAGGCAAAAATGTGTGATGTTTATAATCGCATTTAAAGCAAACGGTTTTGCTTGGATACTGTCGCACATCGACCTCAACTCAACAAGCTTAGATTCTTTTGCATAACGACGCGTTTGTTTTCCTGATAGCTAAATTTAAGGTAGTCAGGACACTTCCTACTCTTCTGTACCAGCAACTCAGATTTAGTTATCTGGAAATTATGTCTTATTTGGGTCTGTTTCAAGCTGGTTGAGCTAGGTCCTATTGATTACAGTGCTCTGAACTGACCTTTAAGGAATAGCTTCAGCTCATCAAACCTAAGGAAATTACGATTCGACCAACGTATTGCTCCCAAAGCTTTTTTGGCTTCGGATACAGCCTTTCGCTTACAATAGAAGTTAAAATGGAATCCCAC
The DNA here is from genome assembly GCA_001932985.1 of Proctacanthus coquilletti. NCBI lineage: Eukaryota > Metazoa > Arthropoda > Insecta > Diptera > Asilidae > Proctacanthus > Proctacanthus coquilletti. Next base: position 204,435 of record MNCL01000178.1, on the reverse strand, counting down.
TCGGGTATTAATACAAAGATTTTTGTGTGGCAAACATTCATTATTCGTGTTCAATAAACGCCTTAAATTTGATACTGTATCCCTTAAGAAAACAAGATTCTCAACTGAGTTTTGATGAGTATTTGTGGGTTATCAAAGCGTTCCTTGAGGGTATGCTCATAAGTAGTTTTTTGAAGTGATAGTAAAGTGCCGAAGCAACTGTGCTGCTTCTCCGTGGATGCTTGACTTCAAGTAATGTAATTTCTGAAAATTTGGCAAGTATATAGGATTAAATTTTCACATTATTTAATCTCCGCATACAGACTATCCGTGAAACACTTATCGAGGTGTTCTGGAAGAATTTGCGAATCATTGAAACTGTACAAATGTAAAGCCAGATGAAAGATTAGTTTTTGTTCAAATTTGCTCGTTCCTTTATTCAATAAATCACATTAAAAAAAATGTACACACTGCCGGTATTCGGCTCGAAGAATCAAAATGTTTTTAAAACACCAAAATTCCCCATAATTTGTTACAAATATTATAAAATAATAGAAGAAAACAAGATTATTTTATGTTAAATACAAAAAAGTGTATACTAGAAACGAATAGAAGACCAAACTATTCAACCGCCGAAAGTACAATAAATTTGCAATTCCCTCGAAAATCCTGGCGAACTTAACTAATGGCGAATTATGTAGTTAAAAACCTACAAAAATACTTGCTACGTCTCCACGCAGAGTTGAATTTGGGTTGAATTTGAATTAGCGCTCATGGAAATGGGAATTGAATTGAGTTTCGTTAAATCTGAGTAAACTCCACGAAACCAACCGGGTTGAGCTTTGGTATATTAGTGTGTTAGAAGAATGTACATCATGGAAACAGGATCGAGTTGACTCAAGAGGAATAACTTGACGAGAAGTCAACCCTTGCTCATGACGGAAGATTTGTACCGATCCGTTTAGTGAAGCTCCGGGCTGAACCCACCAATAGTTGTTACAAGTTTATGACAACCAAAATATGCAATATGTATTTTTGATTTAACACTTAACAACACTCTAATAGTACCTACTATTAGAACATAGCATCTACATATATTGGTACCGTATTTTTTGGTCGATTACATTTCTATATATGAGTTCAGAGGCCAAATCTATTAACTCCATTTTTCGAGATTTTTTTTTTTCTAAATTTTTTGTCCCACAATAGATTTGAAGGAAAAGATACGAGGAAATATGTTTTTATGCAGCTATTGAATGGAAATTTGTCTTAAAGCGGCGTAATTGATTTCATACTCGAAATTAAACCATAATTACATTGGCCAGAATAGTATATGTATATAAGCATAACAAATACTTCATAATATGCACATTTTAACGAAATGCATAAAATTTCCTTCAATTTTTGAAATCATCGCCCTTCGAAATTTTTCGATTTTTGGTTTGTGGAGTTAATTGATTTAGCAAATGAGTCATATTTAGCATATATAACTAAGAAATTTGCAGCGGTTCTGCAGTAAATCAGGAAAAGTACTTAGCGGCTCAAAACGTTAATTTTTATTTGTACTTTAGAGTCTAGTGGATGTGTTTTTTTGTTCCAATATTTTTATGACGGAAATAATTTGTTTTAGGAGGCCTGGTAAAGACAAGCCTCGAAAAATTGGCAACCATTCAAAAAATCTGATAAGTGAAGCATTATCTCATATTCGGAATGTAAAGAGTGTGCGAAGGATTTCGAAGTTAACACGTATTCCATTTACTACTTTGAGAAGATATTTTTATATTTACCTTATGCGATTAGTCCCTAATTATTTGGTTAACACGTTAAACGCCAGGCCGGCTTATGACTTTTCCTTTGCGCCGCACCGGTCCTCAAGGCTCACCGGCTGCAGACTTTTATTTCATTTTACACGACCGCGCGAGTTACGTTTTATGCTAAAACTCTTAGGAAAAAAAATATCATGTTTAAATAAAAGATCCGGAACTTTTCTCAAGAAAATTCACTTTTATTTCACATTAAAACTCTTCAGAGGAAAATGTTATTTTCTTTAATATTATATATTTTGGTCAAAATTTAAATTAAGACTGACTCTTTCGTCTTTGAGAATGTTCACTACATTATAAAAAACTATGTTAAGTTAGCAAAGAAATATTTTCATTATTTTCTCACGAAAGTTTTAAATGACATTTAATACGTCCATTTATACTTACGGCGTGAAAGCGTGAAAAAGTATAATGAAATAAAATATGGGCCACATTTAGAATATGAAAAGCGTAAAATTGAAAAAAAAAACATTTTATGAGAAAAGAATTTACATTAAGAAACGATATAGAAGTAATAATGAAATGAAATATGAAAAGTAATTCAAATATAACTCAACAAATATATTTTATTGGAGGGAAATTGTTCATTAATTCTCTTGATCGTACTTTTTTACAACTTCTTCCCAATTCGATTTTTTTTTCAATATTTTTAGAGTTACCATGATATGTAACTCGCGTAATTCTGTTTATACATATCGACGGTGGCTAAATTGACGGCCGAATGTGGAATACACGGAAGGGCAAACAAAAAAGGCTAGGCGTTTAACGTGTTAATATAGTTTTTGATAATGGTCAAAAAGAGAGCCGTCCAGAAACCTAAAAAAGTTCTTTCACCCAAAGCCTTGGTAAAGTTACAAGTGATGAAAAATGAACTTATAGGTTTTCCTAGAAATAATTTTGAAAACCAAGTGTGCAAAAGTACACCTCCAGGGACGCTTGATCTAGTTGCACTCATGGAATGGATGAATTCCCTATTGTTTCTCCGTGTTATAGAACGCTTTATCAAGTATACAAACTCTTCTCCAGAGAATCCGAGTGTCTTAATAATGGACAATCATGAATCCCGCCTACACAAGCTTTACATTTAGAAAAACTACAAGAGTCCACACATCTGGAAAGTTATAACCCCCATATGTAGGAATCTATGAGCCATTTAAGACATTTTATAATGCAGCTATTGATTTTTGGATGTTCAGAAATTCTGGGAGTCCTATTACCATCTACGATATCGGCGAAATTATAGGCACTGCATTTTTCAAAGTCATGATTCCGGTCAATATTAAAAACGCCTTAAGATAAGAATTTATTTGACGACATATACTTTCTTCCTCTTTTTTAATTCACAAATCCCATAAGAGTTGGATCAGGGAAAAGCTGTATAAAACTTGAAAGGAGCATGATTGCAAGGAATGCCCTGGAAAAAAAAAGAAATAAAAGAAGAAAAATCTAAGGCAGAAAAAAAAAGAAAACTGCCAAAGACAAAATAATATCAAAGAAAGTATTGCAAAGTGATTCAGAAGTAGATATTGAAAATAATAAAGAGGTTGTGTTGTAAGATTCTTATGACCGATATATAACAGAAGATGATCTCAAACAAGCTTTACCTCGCCTCCTCAAGAGGGCGAATATGATTTCGAAAGAGCTTCGAACTAAAAGACAAAGGATTTATTAGGTAGGTAAGGTATAAGATGGTCGCAATAATTCTTTGGAATATTTCATAAGTTTCTTAAGACTGAAATCTCATATGCCGAATGTTCCAGATCTTCCTTTGATTAAGGTATCATTTAGGGGACAATCACGAGAGAAATCTCCCAACCCGAAGACTCCGATTTGGACCTTGCAGAAAGTTCGAAAAATGGCGCAAACTGGGCATAAAGAAATCAGAACATTTCGAATTCTATTGTTAATATCGATGAAATCCAAAGTGCATTAAATTGCCAAGCGCTCAGGCTTATTATAAAAAAATATAATGCTTATACTTCCTTTGGACCAAATTGAGAAAAACAGTCGTCAATTATAGCATCAATACAATTTCAAGTGCTTTTAAAACAGAATATTACTCTACTGTTATTAAGATTTTTAACAACAACTGCCGATGCAAATAATAGCCAACAGTCTAAAGTTTCTTTCGGCTATTTCATTACCTCTCTAGCCCTCTAAATCGAATTTTACAGGGCGTTAAAATTAAAAACTCGATTTTTTACTTACGATATATTATATTTCTGTTTATTTTATAAGGCAAACCTATAGCAAAGTGCGATTTTAAAACTTGACACAAGATGGTGTTTTAGAAAACCCAAAAATATGTACACTAAATTCGCTGAACTGGAAAATATAGCCATATTCGTCGTATTTATCAGATCTTTCCTTGTTATATGTTGACTCATTTTAATCACTCCAGTTCCATTTGGCAGACTCCCACTTCAAAACATTCAAACAAGTCGAAAAATGCATCTCCAGCTCTAATGATGAAAACAAACATGTGCATGCATCACCTCCCAGAAAATTGCGAATATTGTTGAAAAATTCTTAATGTTGCAAATATTATATTTTAAATTCCTATAAATAAACATTAATTTTATATTAAAACGTCTACATTCAATAGCTAGTCTATACCACCTATGATTAGTAGTATGACGAACATATTAACACAATTTATTTAAGAAAATGTATAGTTAATAAAGTACATATAGAAAACAATTGGATCATTTCACATGTTTTCAACAAATTTCTGGAAAAGGAATTTAAAGTGTCTCAAAGAGAAGATTTCTATCACTTGTTCCATAACAGGATATATATTAGCTTATACATATAAGCTTTTCAAAGTTTTTGAAAATTGATAATCATGGTATATTGTTAAAAATCGTAACTCATATCGCACTTGTCTTAAGGAGGAAAATTAACTATTATATAAATTGAATCAGTGAGCGTAAAAATTTTATTCACGGGCGGTATAAAAACTGTAAATAGAAAATGTCGATGCGGGAAAAAAAGGATATACTTTGCAAAAGCTTTTCCTCTTAAGTTGGGGGATGTTAAGTATTTTATAATATGCACCTCAGACGTTCGTAAGGGTATTTGATTGAAGTCAGCTGATTGCTGGGAATATTTGTACTCTTCACCCTTACCTTTAAATACATTTAAGAATTTTTTTCTCTTTCCGATTAGCAGCACTTATGGAAGCAATAAAAATAAATAGAGACAAGTAGATTATTAGCTAACTGATACATAAACGGACCGACAAACCAATATTTTTTAAACAATATTTTCTATTACTGATTGTGAATGTACAAGGATGTGCAGCATATTTTATTTGAATCATGTGAAGTGTATCACATTTTATTTAAATCGTTTTTCATATTTATAAATTGGTATATAAATAGAAATTCGAGACAACTCTTGTTAAGTAATCCAAGAGCAGTTTTATTATTATTTCTAAAAAGGAGATTTCTAAACTCTATTAATTTTTAAAACAATTCTAAACGATTTCGTTTTCAGGCTCCTCTGTGATTACATTCATAACCCAGTACGCACATGAGTCGGAGCTAAATTCATTTAATGTTCATTTTTCTTTCTTAATTTATACTTTTTACTTTTAAACTATTTATACTCCTTCCAAATTTGATAAATTACATACAAATTTTAAATTCCTGTTAAAGAATTTCCCATTTTAGCTCTGCTTCTACTTACTTCTTATTGCTTCTTATTTTCATTAACATGTCAAGGTTGACAGCAGTATACGCTTTTTACGTTTGCTTCACCTCTATGTTGACTTTTCTTTTACGGTAAGCTATAGGGAGTGTCGCTACTTCGTATTATTCATACTTCACTTTATATGGAGTGGAGATCTAAACGGGATTCCCTATAATTACCTCAAATGAATTTAAGAATTTTATATTTCCTTACTAAAATTTACAAACTTTTTGTGTGCTTTGAATTTATTTTTTTTTTTTTTGAGACTTGGTATTAAAGATGAGAAAAAAAAGGAAATTCCCTTTTTAATAGCAAATGACAACACTGTAATATATTTAACATCGCGAATAGTTCCAAGTTCAGTTATCGGCAACGTATAAACTTAGAACCAAATTTATTAATGCATTGCACCATTGTCAGTATGATAAAGAATAGCAAGCATATCATTTGTCTTTAGTAAAAGTTGCGTAATCGTAATTAATATAATATTCTATTATATATGCACTGGTTAATAACGTTAACAATAAGCCATCGTTTTTACTACACTACTTTGGGGAATTAAAATGTAATGTTCTAAACGAATTTACAGGGACACAGTATCATATGTTTTCATTTAATTATATTCAGTTATAATATATGATTTCATATTACATTTCAAATACTATAGAAAGCTATGCAAGTTTTGAGTAAATCTATGAACCTATTTTATTTCTCCGCATGTTTAAGAAATGAGTACGTCATATTTTTTTGTGAAATTGAAGACATTTTAACTGTAGCTTATGGAGATATTTACTTATGAGTATTTATATTTACTATTTTCAACTAATTTTTAGTTGATTGCTAATGAGCCTTACATAAATTACAATTAATTCAAATCTTACCACAGCTTTTTATATTTACTAGCTCATATAAACACTTGTTGAAAATATGTGATCTTTCGATTGATTACATTGTGCTAGTGTGACGAGCAAGTTACGAGTTGATAATCAGAAATGTTTTAAGTGGTAGTATGACGCCACAACACGTTATACTCTTTGAGTCTTAGCGATAGACTTGCTTCTCAGTCTTATTTTCAATTCGGAACTGCTACGAACATTGACGACAAATAAGCTAGTAATTAGTTTTCCTCATAATGTATCACTTCATGAAAAATATTCCTTTACGTCTGGTAAGAGCGTTTGTGATATTCATTTATAAAGTAGATCTAGAGTGCTAAAAATAACTTCTTGTTTACTTTGTGCAGGTTGCCAATGTCATTCGTAACAAGCAGCAATTGCTAAGATATTCCACCAAAAAGATGGTGCCAGTTACAGTTCTATCTGATGATGAAAAATTAATGAAAGAAATGGGTCAGTACTGGACTATAGTTTTTTTTTAAATTTTCTTTCCTTCGCATTTAAGTAGTGTGGAATTATTATAGACGATATATATAATGTAAGCTTTTATATACAAAAACAATTGCTGACGTGTAATATGCGATAACAACCAGTATACATATTTACCGTAATTTGCTTACTTCAAGAATTTAAGAACTGCATGAAAAAGCAGGAATATTAAAACCCTTACTTTAAATGATTTATTGCTCCAGCACGTTGTTGCCAACTACAATTGATTTATTTTATACTGAACATATACAACTAAGTTTAAGTGAATACCGTAGTGGAAAAAAAATCAAAGAGAGATACATTTATATTTTATTTATCTCATTTTCAGTTATTTCTTGACTTTATTAATTTTTTATCTTAGTGATTCCCTTACTACGATGTTATTTCGATACAATCTGAGTTTGATTTCTAAAATTCAACCATTGCTGATAGGGTTATGAATTGCACTCTAAATGCTCCAATAACTTATATGTATATGAATGATTGCCAACTCTAACTGAAAACATTTTTTTACAGATCGAATATTGAACATAATTTTAAAAACGGCTATAATTTGCATGTACCTTATATAAAACATTCTCATTGCGAAGGAAAATAGAACATTACTTTTGAAAATTATAATAATAATAAAATTTATAAAATATGTGTATACATCACAAGGGTAATGGGTCCCTAATAAGGATTTAAACTCCTTACTATTGTTTTAATTATTAAATCACGAGTTGTTTTTTTCTTTATCGTGCTTGTTGAGAATTGAGTCCATTTGCTACAATAAGATTTTAATAAAAACAATTGAGTTTAGACCTTGATTTTTGCGAATTTTGTGTTATTTCGCATCAGTGATATTGAGCATCGCACACCTATGTTTATATACATTTTATTTTCAAACCTCAACCTTTTCTTCTTTTGTATTTATTTTGTTCATACTTTTGCGTGATAATTTTCAAAAACTTACCCTTTACGCCAGTATGGATTGCATTGGGCCTAATCATTTTCAATTTAAACACTCCCTAAGACTTTAGTTACCAAGACCCAGGAAATGGAGAAAATTTCTCTAACTTTTGATATATCTACTTAACTTCGACGCAAATAATCACTTACGGTCCACTTAAGCTGGAATATTTTTGACGTTCTACGCTGTGGTCGGCACTTTGGTAAAATTTCCAAGTACCAAACTTAGTAAAATTCTAAGTGGGTAAAATACTGAGAAATTTTTTTTCATTTCGAGCATAATAAGATTTAGCGGCAAATTGTAACGTAATATAAGGACAAAGTATAATAATTCAAATAAGAATTCAAAATGCTCGCATTCACTTTTTTGATAGGAATAAAAAAAGTTCCTGTGGAATAATACCACCTCTGCAATGTATACCTGCTTGTAGCCCCATAAGTGAATTCAGCACTCTTGCATTTGCTGAGAGAATATTAAGCAATCCAGTTCCCTATACAAGTCTGTGGTAAAACATAAATTCAAAAATTTTGCAATTTCAGTTTCTGAAAGTGTTTTCAATATTAACATATTTTTTCTAGTTTCAATGTTAATTATTAAATAATGTGCAAATAAATCGATATTTTTCAAAATTACGATTTTTGTAGAAAAACATAAAAAATTTTGTCTCGTATTGTCTAAAAATATTACTATACATACTATACTCTCATTTTATTTTCTTGCAGTTAATAAAATGGCAAAAGAAAAAATAGCTCCGTATGTAAAAAAAATGGACGCCGAAAATCTTTTTGATCCATCTGTGATTGATGTTGTATTTCAAAATGGATTGATGGGAATAGAAATTCCAACTGAGCACGGTGGAAGCGGATGTAACTTTATGACAACTATGCTAGTGGTGGAGGAATTATCAAAAGTTGACGCAGCTGTTGGAGCATTTGTAGATATTCATAACACTTTAGTCTGTTCGCTTCTGATGAAAGTCGGGAACAAAGAGCAGAAGGATAAATATCTTCCAAAATTAGCACAAGAATATGTATGCTATTAGGATTTGCGACTTTCGTCGTAATTATTTCTATATCTTTTCTATTTAAAGGCTGGCAGTTTTGCATTAACTGAACCATCATCTGGTTCTGATGCTTTTTCGTTGAAAACAACTGCGAAAAAGGATGGCAGTCATTACATTATTAATGGGACAAAAATGTGGATATCCAACTCTGATATTGCGGGTCTTTTCCTTGTAATGGCAAATGCTAAACCAGAAGCTGTAACATTTGAAAAAAAATTATTATATTACTTTATTGTAATTAAAAAAAATGTAGGGCTACAAAGGAATAACAACATTCATAGTTGAAAGGGATACTCCTGGCTTGAGTATAGCGAAAAAAGAAGATAAATTGGGAATACGAGCTTCTGGTACTTGTATGATCAACTTCGACAATGTTCGTATACCTGAAGAAAATTTACTGGGTATTAAGAACTTATGTTTTTCTTAATATATATAACTTAACATATTTACAAATAGGTGAATTTGGACGCGGCTACGTATATGCTGCTGCCTTCCTTAACGAAGGTCGTATTGGAATTGGAGCACAGATGGTTGGTTTGGCCCAAGGTTGTTTTGATGCAACTATACCATACCTTTTGGAACGCAAGCAATTTGGTCGAGACATTTTCTCTTTCCAATCTATGCAACATCAGATAGCAACGATTGCTACACAAATCGAATCTGCACGGCTTTTAACATATAACGCAGCTCGTATGGTTGAAACTGGAGTTCCATTCGTTAAAGAGGCAGCCATGGCTAAATATTGGGCATCTGAAGTAGCTCAGATTACAACTATTAAGTGTATTGACTGGATGGGAGGTGTTGGTTTCACGAAAGATTTTCCCCAGGAGAAGTATTATCGAGACTGCAAAATTGGATCTATATATGAAGGAACAACAAACATGCAATTAAGCACGATCGCAAAACAAATTAGAAAAGAATTCTCCAGTTAAATAAATATTACACTGTTAGATCTTGTACTGTAAAAAAAGGCTATGTTTTGTTCAGTTTTGTTTTTTAGTCGTACCGTTTACAAGCTCTTCACTCTGACTTTACAAATCCTGAAATGTTTACTTTTTTGCTTGCATGTATTAATCGATGCCCGCAACTTCATCTGCAAGGAGTGTTACCATTTTGTTACCTTTTTTTTCTTAATTTGAACATTAAAATACTCAATACTGGCTGACATTATTAGGCAACAAATAAATTTTTACTTAGGATAAATCAATAAGATCCTATTCGACCATGTATGTATAATATTATAGGTTCCACCGCCTTCTAGATACTGATTATTACTATTTGGTTGAACACATCAATTATTTTACAAATAGAAACAAAAACGTGAAAATATTCAAAAACTCCGTTAAATATGAATGGAAAGCCGATTAGATACATTGTTATTCGATCATTCCACGAACAAACGAATAACTTCTTTTGTATAAAACTTTAGGAATTTAAAACAGTTCATACCCCACTTTAAAATGTTCCGTTTGTTGTTTTAGTTAAAACCTCAGGGATATATCAATGAAAAAAGATTCTACACCCACCTCAATGAATTAATCATTTCTCCATACCATATTTCTCAGGGTATATTTAAGGAGAAGCAGTATTAATACGTGATTATTGCAGCTGCTATAAAATCTTTGGAATTGCAACTATCAGTTAAGCTCATATAAATGGTGCCTTATCTTATCGCCTTTAAGGATGGTTTCTACCTTCTTTGCCATGGAAAGCGAAAAAATTTTAAGAATTAGTAGGAAAAGAACTAATAAAGATAAAATTATTAATCATGCTTTTTTGAAATATTGATATAATCGATATAAAAGGGCTGGGTGGAAGGGCTTTCTGGGCAATGTTCGCGGCGGGACTATTTCCGCAGCTGCCGCAATTTCCAAACGCTTCGAAAAACACAAAAATAAGTAAATATATTGTTATAATCTAGAAAGATTTACACCTAAAGTAGACTAAAATTTAAAAATTACTAAATTTGTTGACTGAGTGAGTTATGGTCATTTGAAAAAATTCGATTTTTAACCAGAAATGTTGCAGTTTTTCATTTATAAGAACAAAGTTTTCAATATTTCTACTACATTTTGATCTACTTATAGAGAAAGTGTTTACGCAAATTTTAAAATTAAGATCATGTCAGTTGCATAATTAGGGACTTGTACAGAATTTTCGTCAGCTTGGAAAAGTCTATTCAGGAAAATCGCGTTCGAAGTCAATAAGGTGGAATGCTTTAAGGTATTTAAGACGGTTCAGTTTTCTTCACAAGCGATATTGTTACTTTGAATTTGAAAAACTTTAAAATATTGACCTCCCCTTATTCCATTAACTAATTGCTGTATTTCTTAAGATTTCAAAATTATCATTATCACTTATTAATTCAGCATTTAATAAAACAGCACAAGAGAAGTTATTCAGCACACTACAAGCAATTGACTAATATGTTCAAATACAAATTAAACAAAAATCTGCACGTACTCCCTGTTCTAAGCAATTCCTTGAAAAAAACCTTGACGAATAGAATGGAAATATATGGGAAATTTCCTTGGCAATATAAAAGAACATAGGAAAACTGTCTTAAGACATATATTTTTAAGCGGTTACAAAACTCCAAAAATTCCCAAAAAAAAACTACTTGTTATTTACACTGTCTCATAGCTTAGATCTTGAAGAATAATTTGCGAGGACAAACATGTAAAAATTCCAAAAATTACCTGAGGTATAGCGATTTGAAGTAAGCACGTTAGAGAAGAGACCCGTGACAAGTGCAGGTTTGTAACATCATAGGAAGAGACAAAGGAAGCCAGAAAAGTACAAACGGCAACTCGGAAAGAGTTTGAGAATATTACTGGAAGGACCAATGTATGAACCAGGTAAATTGAAGGTAATTGAAGAAAATCTTAGATTATAACACGCTGACGCAATGATTTTTTTTTTGTACTGTTTATATCGAAACAATTTTTTTCAACTTCTTAAGAACTACTTGACCGATTTTATTCAAATTTACAGCACATCTGTTAAATTTATTGAGAAGTTAAAAAGATTATAGATCAGGTTATTGGGTGCCAAAATTATTTGTTATCAAATGAAACCAAACATTATTCTACTTAGATTGACTGCCGCACTCCATGGCAGTACAAACAGAACTGAAAACTTAACTGAACTTCTTATTTCACCCAAAATTTAATTTACATACATATGTGTGTGCGTATCCCAATATTTTCCTAATTACCAACAATGATCTCTACAGTACAAATAATATTGTATACAAAGTAGAATAGTCTTTTCTCTTATTTTCTGATCATATTCATTATTGATTTTTTATAATTGTTTTTCTAACTTTGATTTGTATCTAAAAATCCGACCTTTTTCATACGGTCCTCATTTGCATAAAAAATTAGTCTAATTTACACCTTTATTTTATTTTCTAACTTTATATAACTTAACAAGGATTTTCTTCCGAGGAAACCTGACGTTTGTATACACTCCACTGTCTGCGAAAATCACGTAGCCCAAATTTCTTGTAAACGTATTTCAAGCAGAGATTTTGCCTAAGCCAATTTTCCATCAATGCGATTTAGCAAAATATGCAAACAAATCGATGTCAAAAATTGTAGACAAATCGTACACATGCTATCACCTTTTAACGTCCCCCAATTTTAGGGGAAAAACTTTTGCAAAATATATCACGCTTTTTCGCGCATCGACCATTTTTACTTAAAGCTTTTGCACCGTCCGTGAATAGCATTCTTACGCACACTGATTTAATTTTTATAACTCCTTAAGGAATATCGCTACTTCGTATTATTCATACTTCAGTTTTTCGTCAACGACTCATGAATGGCGTTATTTCTGGCCGCCAGCTACATCAACGCGGAAAATGTACAGACAGAACGCCCATACAAAATGCGCCCGAGCACGTCCTCGTGTTCTCTATTCTCAGTAATATAGAGCGTGCTGCAAAACTCAGGCATTTGAAGGCTCCTAAACCAAAAGCATTAAAAAATTAAGAATTTCATAAAATTCATCCTTAAAACGGTAAGATGTTTTGTTCAAAAGAAATTGTCAAAACAAACAAAAATTGAAAAATAGATTAATTAGACAATATAAGAATTTAAATAAAATTGGACGAATACAATAAATTACAGTGTGTTTAATTTAAATAAAAAAAGAAGAAACTGATCTTTTGACCGAGCCCGGTACAGTTAGTTTTAAAAACAATTCACTGCGATATGAATGCATTGGATTGCTTGAATTCGTAGTTGTGTGCGTGAAATTTGGTGTCATTTTAATTTGTTGGATAATACGAAGCACTTTATATTTCGCGCCAATGCATATACAATGTACTTCGTACATTTTCGTTCTTCACAATTCTCTCGAAATATGATAATGTGAAAAGCTGCCAACAGTTATAAAAGTCAGTCTCAATCGCATCAATCAAGTTGACAGTTGCGACGAAGAAAAATTTTTAATTTTTCAAAGCGTACATACTGCAAAACCTCCAATCTATATAACAGTGCTATAAGCCGCAAACTATCAACTTTTAGGTTTTAAGCTCTTAAAACATGATAAGATTGTGTTCCAACTGGTCATTTTAAAAGCAAATCTGTATAAAAAATTACATTTCGACTTGCTAACTCATTTCCGAAGGATTAGGCACCTTCGGAAAAGTAAGTTTTATTTCTAACAGCTATTTTCATTTCATTTAATAATTTTCCCATTGGTACAACAAAACAAAATTAGTAAAAAGTGCAGACAATTTAAATCATCTGTCGCGACGTATCTAAGCAAATGTCAAGGATTGGCACTTTTCAGAATTTCAAAGTGTCCTCGGAATAGTAAAAATTTGAAATGACGATTTGGAATACACCTGAGTAACCTACCTTAAATGAAAATTGAAGGTAGTAGTGAAGTAGACATAAAAAGTGTATGCATCAACAATGACATATTAATGGAAATAAAAAGTAAGTAGAAGCAGAGTTAAAGGGAAAATTCTTTAATAGAAATTAAAAATTTGTATGGCTTTTATCAAATTTAGAAGGAGTAAAAATAGTTTAAAAGTGAAAAGTATAAATTAAGAAAAAAAAAAAAAATAGTAATATAAATAAAGACAGAAAAAAATTAGAATATTTTAAAGTGACTTTTTTAAACATCAAAGAAATTGAATGAAAACAATTTTTCATCCATACAAAGATGAAAAAGAGTGTTTTTGAATTTTTGTTCTCTTTACCACCATTTTTAATAAACACATCAATGATATGTGCAGAATAACCTTTTTCTTTTACTTCTATTTTTGTTTTGTGCGATTCTTACAACACATATATTTCTCTAAATGATATTTTGAAATAAACAAACTTATACTGGCTTCCATTTTGGTCACTAAAGTACTATCACGTTCAATAGGACCTAATTTTACTTCAATCACTTCCCATTTAGGGTAGGCTATAAGTTGTCTATCTAGAGGGAGAAAAATCATTGCTCATCATTTGAGAACCGACAGAGAAAAGTTCATTTTTATACAATCGTTGTATTATGGTTAAGCCCTTTTAGAGCAGACATATTCTTAAATTTACGAAAAAATTGTTTGCTTACTGACCTCTTTAATCTACCAAAGCTTTGTGAAGCTTCGAAACTCATGTTACAGATTTTACAAAACTTTTAAAAGGAACTGTAAAGTGGGATTTTTTAACGTTCACAAAAACTGAGGATTAACTTATGTAATATAAAAAAATCTAACTTTGGCAAAATTTTAAATTTTCAAATTAAAATGCACTGGGTTGCAAAGTGTAAGCTGAGTATTGATCAATATTCTTTTAGTGTTATAATGAAGTATGAATAATATCAAGTAGCGACATTCCTTAAGGAGTGAGAACTTACCGTTATAAAAAGTAAATCGGTGTGCGTAAGAATTTTATTCATGGACAGTGTAAAAGCCAGAAGTAAAAATGGTCGATGCGCGGAAAAGAGAGATATACTTATGAAAAACTCTTCCCTAAAATTCGGAAATGTTAAAAGGTGATAGCTTGTGTTTCTCCCATGTGGTGGTTTGTTTACAATTTTTAACAACGATTTGTTTACCTATTTTGCTAAATCGCGTTGATGGAATGTTAGCTTAGGCAGAATATCTGCCTAGAATGCTCTTATAATTAGAAAATATTTATTGTAAATTTGTTAATTTACAGTAAATCGAAGAAATAAAACTCAAATATGACAAAAATGCGCTCAGGGGTGGGTGGGGAGTACCCAAACTCATTAAGATTTTCGAGACTGTTTGTGCTTTTATTAATTTTTAAAACAATCCTAAACGACATCGCATTAAAATCCTTTAATGTTTACATATTTGAATTTAACGGCTGGCAGGTGCTACATATGGGTTATTCTTCGCTATTGCGTTCCTTAATTTTCATTGGCTGCTTGCGAAAAACTACACCATATTGGAGAATGTGTTGGTAAAAACTACAGCATAGTTGAGAATGTGTTGCGAAATTTTTGATAATATGCACCTCAGATGTTCCAGGAATTGAACATTTTCTGTTTATCTTATTAGAATTAGGTACAAAATTAAAGAAGTATTCTTCATAAATCGTGCTCTTCTACCAATCTACGATCCGACGGCTGAAATGGAAATACGTACGGATGCTAGCCAATGTGGGCTAGCAAGAATATTAATTCAAAAACAAAAATACTCCAAATTACAACCAACGACAACACCTGTAGAAGACAAGTACCATTCGTACAAATGGTAATAGTAGACACTTTAAAGAAATTTTGCACTTACTTAATACATAACCAAGTTAAGGTAGTTACAGATTGTAATACTACCAAAGAAGCTTCCAATAAAAGAGATCTTATCCCACGTATCGCTAAGTGCTGGTTGTGGTTTCTGGAGTTGTTCTTCACTGTAGAGTCCTGGAAATAAAATAATTCATGTAAACGCATTAACTCATAATGCTATTGGAACAGGCTCACCTCTAACGGCAAAATAAAGAAATTATAAGAATAGAGACTACGGACTACGGAAACAGTACTCATTTAGATTACAGTTTACGAGATGGTAGAGTGTGTAGAACAATCAAATATGGTGACAAATGGCTTATATACCAAAAGATATGAGATTATAAATTCTACGAGCGGCTCGTGATGACTTTTTACATTTCGGAGTAAAGAAGACCCTAACGAAATTTGCGGAAGCTATATGGGACCTTCTGGGCCTTTTAATAAAAAATACTACAGGAAAGTAATACATAATTATTGCGGTGAATGGATTTACAAAGTACACAGTTTTGAAAGCCGTAAAAGATATAAAAATCCTACTGGTCATCAGATTTTTGGAAGCAATCATAAAATTGCTTGAAGTCTCAATCAAACTAATAATTGATAAACGTATCTGTTGTACCTCAAAAAACTTCAAGAAATTCTGCGAACAGGAAGACATCCGTTATATTTAAACTGCAGCAGCTAAGCCACGTGCCAATGGACAAATTAAGAGATTCAACTCAACAACCTTTGGTTACAACTGCGATAGAGAATGTTAATTGTAAGGAAAAAATTTTTGACCAAAAAGGTGTATCTTGAGAGCTTTAGAGGCAAATATTCGGATTCAAAAGTGATATATAAAAATAACTTAATAGCGATATTACTTTATAGTCAATTGCATACTCTTTCGCGGCATTAACATAGTTCCAAACAAATTTACTACATTTGCGATTTAATTATATAGATTTGGTTCTATGAATCGTTCTTGTACCGTACTCTTATAATTGTGATATTAACTATATACTAACATTGATTTCATTTATTTTTTCCTTCATTAGTATCCTAACAACTTTCTATATACCAAATTTCAAGTTCCCAGCTCTTCTAGAAGTGACCTATAAGTTTTGATGATCAGGCGGTGAGTAAGCTATGAAATAGACGATTTTGGATGTCATATATTTCAGAAATTATTAAAGACACAAACCTCACACACACATTATAACTAGGTGCTCGTCTCCTCAAATATAAAAATCAATTTACAATACATTTTTTTCCGTGCTTGCCAAAAACTGCTTTTTGAGTTTTGTTTAGGAAGGAACCTTGACATTACTTTTATATTTCAAATCTTTTTGGCTTTAACAGATCAATTAAACGAGACATTGGTCGCTTTTTGTCCAAGCACAGTTTTTTAATCGTTTGATTAGTTTTTGTAATTTTTTTCGTTTTAGAGACACCCTTTTTCAGTGATTATACCATGGTAACATTTAGAAGGCCCGCTATTTATCTGCTGGTTTTCTGATTCTATTTTTCTTTTTTTTTACGTTATTAAGGTAAGTATCTATACAAATGAATAACTTTAAAATTAACTCGAAAAAGTTTTTACAAATTATACACGGACGCCTTGTCCCGAACTATACTCTTTATTTCGCACACAACAATCGATTTCTTTTCCGGTATATTGAACTCTGGACTCGACTGTCTAGGCGTAGCTGTTGTCTCTGACTTTAAGCATTGACTCTCGGCTCCGACTCTAGGCTCTGACTGACTTGACCTAGTCGATCTCGATCGGCCCTTGGTTAAGTTCTTTTGCCTAGCCCTTGTTTTGGGCAAGGCCCGGGAACGCATGCCGGGATGTACTTAGGCAAGTCCATCTATTTGGAACATTGCCCGTGGTTGCCCTAAGCACTTAATATCTTGATCACCCCAGAGGACCGTTGGGGTGTCACTTCAGTGCAATGCTACGCGTGCCTCGAAGATTGCTTCGAGGGGCGATTACATAAATCGCTCGAAGATACTTTGGCGTTCGCTTTGCAATTTGAGCTGAATTTACTCGTCCCAGAATGCTATGTGCATTTGGGGTTACTTGGGATTGCGTCAAGTGTGAAGTTTGCTGGAATCTCTCAAAAGTCGGCCGCCGTTGGGGTGTAACCCGATCGCGCAGCATGCACTGCTTGTGAGGTCAGGGAAATGCTTAATCTCGCGACTTAAATTGTACGATTGTTTACGTTTGGATATGAGAGTTTTCACGAATTGGCGTAAACATTCGTAACATTTCCTCCGCCGTAAAATGAGGACTATTCTTGGAAGAAGAATAAGCCTCGGCTCGTACTTTATGGAAAACGTGCTGAGGTTAGGGTTACATATTGACCTAGGGCAGTATTTGTGTCATAGAGTAGTACATCGAGCATTGTTTCGTTTTTATTTCAATTACCAGATTTTTAGATAGAAAATTAAAATTTTTTCGATTTAATGTAATTTCTTGGCGTCGTGTTTGTGATTGGGGCAACTTTTACATTGTTAGTTATAATTGTAGTATACATTTTTTGTTTACCTTATCCCATCGTAGAGGGGTTGTGGTAAATTACACAATTGTTGTTTTGTTTTTTTGCGTGTTACTACTATTATGAAAAAAATTACGCATTGTACATTAATCTTTGCGATTAGGCGCCTTCGGAGGCGTTTCGTATTCGCATTTGGCTGGTTTTGGTTCCCACTCTTCTAACGGGATTTCTTCCGGGGTGGAAACGGTGGTTCGGACTGCGTGAAATGGAATGGAATGGAATGCGGAAAAAAATATATTGGGTG
This sequence comes from Proctacanthus coquilletti, assembly GCA_001932985.1. NCBI lineage: Eukaryota > Metazoa > Arthropoda > Insecta > Diptera > Asilidae > Proctacanthus > Proctacanthus coquilletti. The sequence goes on along the minus strand of MNCL01000178.1, from coordinate 185,994 downwards.
GAAGAGGAGGTTATCAATCCGCGTTTGCTTTTACACAAAATACGATTTCAGCCGGTTATTATGCACTGTAACCAAGCGATTTCTCATACGGTTTGTAAGCGACCAGATATGGTCTTATATAGATCTCTGAGAGCTTATGTTTTCTATTTTCGCTTCTCAGTAGATCTTGTCCTCTATGTGAAAAGCGCGTGGCTTCGCCGTTTGGTCGTAATGGGCCTTTGATCGCTGTTTGCTAGCTAGCAGGTTTTCTCTTGCAACTGCGTACGATTTCTGCAGCTTATATCTGATCATATGGTAATAGCTCTCGTGGTGATAGACGGGATCCGGTTCCCCTTTTTAAGTTCGAAGGAACATCATCACATTCGGGTGTACTATTATTGTACACGAAAACTGCGGTACGCAAGAATTGGTCCCATGGTTTGGGATTTTCGTTTGCGATCGTCCGGAAATATTCAATTAGCAGACGATGTGCACGTTCCAGTGCACCGTTTGATTGGGAGTGGTATGCAGAAGTCTGTATCTTCTTTACCCGCAATAATTTGCATACTTGTTTGGTCACTTATGAAGTTTGTTCCTTGGTCTGTGACTTTTCTCTTGGGAATGCGGTAGCGCATGATGATTTCGTTGAAGAAAATTTGCGCTATTGTAACCGCTTTCGCGTTAGGTATGGCATACCAGTCAGCGAATTTTGTTAAATTATACTGGAAAGTTAAAATGTATTTATTTCCAGACGTTGACTCTTCTAGTGGTCCCATGATTTCTAAGTAAACCTTGTCGAAGGGGTTTCTGCGATATTTGTAGTGACCATAGGCATTCGGTACTGTGGCGAGGCTTTCATCTTCTGGCACTTTGGGCATTTTTTTATATAATTTTTTATGTTCCGCAGCATTTCCGTAGTTTTTCCACCTGTATTTGCGTTTTTTATGCTTGTAAGTTTTGCCCACACCTTGGTGGCCTCCGAATGAGGAATCGTGATTATCATGTAAGATTGTCTTGATTTCGTGGGGGTTGGAAATCTCCTCAAGGTTTTTTTGTGGTGCATCTACTTGTGGGGCTGGTTTTGCGTTCACAGTTGGAGTTTTCGCTTAAATCTTTTCGGGGCTTTAAGTAGCCTAAGTTTTGGCCTCGCCTTGAACCTGTGCTTGTTTTGTTTTAGAGGACTTGTTTCCGGTTTGCTGAGCCCTTTGTGTTTGGGCTCAAATCACCGCATTATAGCGTTTGGCTACTAGTTGAGGATATTCCCCAATATCCGAATCCATGCTGTGATGGACCTGCACCTTTACCGTGAAGGCATTTTGCTCAGTGCTCTCGTTATTTACGAGTGGGATGCGGCTCAGCGCGTCCGCGTACATATTGTAAATACTTTCCGGGTTTATATTCGATAGTGTAATCGAACTCGGAAAGTTTATGCTGGAATCTCACCAAATGAGAGGTAGGTTCTCTAGGCCTAGTTAAGACTTCATCTTGCGTATGCAATCGGTTGGTCTTTCCAGAAATTGGCATTTGGCAATTATCCCAACTCCCGCTCGCCCCATATGGAATAAAGATTACACCCGAATCTAGGTGTGCACGTAGAATAAGTGCATAAGGCATAAGTACGAACGCCGCTCTAGGCAGAATAACCTGCAGGTATTGTAAAAGAAAGAGCCACACATACGAGGATTGTCTGACTCGCAGGAACACTCCGTTCTGCAACAACTGCAAGACATTTGGCACGACGCTCGAGAATGTAGACGGTACCAAAACAATCAAGGTAACCGTTAAGCGTCTGCCCCAGGGTCACCTAATAGGTCCCACACGACTAATTCACCACCCGCGAATGGTAACACTCGTAAGGAAAAAGTCTTTAACACAAGACTTAAATATAAATTCTGTGGGCGTCCCGGGCATGAAGAAAGAACGTGCCGCCTGAAATACAAATGGCAACAGAGTCAGAGAAACGGACGACAGTCAAGTCCAGAATCCCCAACCCCTAAGCCCCCAGACCACAAAACCAGGGTATACTCAGCAGCCTGAATACTGGGTCACATCAGCTCAAATTCCATTAGATATTCTTTTAAAGCCGACCCTAAAAAGTCCAAAATGTATCGACATGAGAGAGCCCAGTACAATTACCACACTCTGCGGAACGGGAAGAACCTTAGGAAAGTGTAGGATTGGTAGGAAACGATTTCCTATCAAAAAATTGTAATATTGAAGGTCCCAATCGACAATTGTGTCTTCCTCGCATGGGAAGCAATAAGAAGAATTTTGCAATTCCATTTGAACAGCACCCAGAAAAATCGCAACCCCCAGATGTAGTCGAAAAACCGGCACTAGAATACAGGGCGGAAAAAAATAAAATGGCTCCGGTAACCTGTAGTGCCCCCAGAACACCCAAATGTACGACGGCACTAGAACACGGGACGGAACCTATAAAAAGATTCCGGTTCCTGTAGTGTCCCCGAAATACCAAAAGGTGCGACTAGCTGGGCTCAAAAGGAGCCTAGGAAAAGCGATCGGGAAGGAAAGTTAAACTCATCGGAGCCGATTGTATACAGGCAGCAGAAGGTCAAATTAACTACACCAGTATGCATACCTGATGATAGCGAAAATCCCGCTGAAGCACACAGATGATAGCGAAAATCCCGCTGAAGCTGCAGGAAGAAATGCTCTGCTTATCTCAAGAGATAGGCGAGGGAGTCTTCCTGGCGAATTGCATTTTACCTTCAAACAGTGAAGTTGCGACTGGCCTCCTCAATGCGAGCAATGCGTCGGCCGCCTCTTTGCACTGGGTCAACAACTGACCTAGCCGGACCGTAAAACACGTCAGTGCCTCAAGATGGTTTTGTCGAGGCGTTATCAACCACTTTACGAGCTCCTGGTATGTTTCTCTAGGGAGATAATTGCGGTTTAGCCTACCTTCGACCTCTCTAAACGTACCGGGCGAACAACGCGAACAGCTGGTAAGCATCCCGAAAAGATGAGCACCATTTGTGCCGTCAACTTGGAGACTTTCGCGTAGTCAACCATTTTATTCTCGCGGAACGTTTGAAAGAAATTTTTGTTGGGTGTTCCCCAACTTTGTCACGATTCGTCCGAGTGGCGGGAGCTCGAAAAAGGAGCAATTTATCACTACCTCAGACGTGGTCGCTTCAGCCGTCCAAGTTTCTTGTTCAACACATTTTACACTAGCACTACTTATATTACTGTAGTCTTCTTGACCAAGAGAGCGCGAAAATCCTTCAAAATTTCTGAGGTCCTCCAGCAATTTCTGAGTGTCCTCTTTGAGTTTATTGATTTTTGTTATTCTCAGCTAGCGAGTTTTCTCGACTTTTTGATCGAGCTCGTCATACTGAGGAATTGAGACCCCAGATTCTCGCGCTTTCTTATATAATATTTGGCTTCATACGAAGTGATGCTGTAAAACGACCACTGCAATACCCGTTTGATGGTCCCTATCCTGTAATTTCGTGGACAACGAAAAACTTCACCATACTAATGAGGGGAAAAGCTAAGGCCATTTCTGCAGACAGACTCAAACCAGCTCTGATGATAAACCATCAAGAAGAACAAGCAGCACCACTCATAGCTATAACACCAACAAGGATATTGATTTCAGCAACTAGAAGACAGCTGACACTGGAGGGGGAGTACTATGGCAGCCAAATGTCAGAAAGTTTAATTTGATATGATTCAAATTTTGAATATCTCAGAAAGTGTCATTCAGTATGGTTCACATTTGAAATATATTTATCTATATATAGGCTATAAAATTTGTGAATAAAATAAGTTCAGTTATTCCGAACAAGAAAGTGTCCGTCAGTATGAAAACACTAAACTTGTAAGTGCTGATTAGACTGATCTCAACGATGAGTTATTCAAGTCATAGTCATAGTCAAGAGTCATATTTTGTAACCCTAACCTGATACTAAATTCAAACGCCATCGCTTTAGTTCTTTTAGCTACATTGAACAGAAAATAAGTTAAGCCCTAATAGTCGAATATGATTTTTACGGTTTTTTATGGCTAACAGAGTTAAATTTTGTAGATATTTTCAATTTCAATTTAACATTCATTGTGCTTTAAGCATTTGGCAAATTTTCTAGGAATTTACACGAAAAAGTATATTCACGGGTGATTATTTAGTGATTTAATGTCTTATAAATGCCTTATTATAACTATCCACTTGTCTTATATACTACGAGTTAATAAATTTTATATCACTTTTCACAAAACTAAAAACTACAGAGCCGAATCTAAGAGCTTCTTTACTTTATTTCCGAAATCTAAAGAGCAAGTGCATTTAAGACTAATTTTCTTAAATTTAGATGAAGCGCCGAAAACTGCAATGGTTGTAAATCCCAGGATATGTCGCTGCAGTTTCGTGGTAACGGACAGATTCTGGAAACTTGAGGAGTTTTTGCGAAGTATGTTGCTTACACGTGACTCGGCGTTATATTTCGAGATGCATGGAATTCGTGTCCGTTAAGTTATGTTTTAAGAAAACGAACATAAAATGTACTACGAACTAAGAAGGAGGGCGAAAGAGCTTTTATTAATTTGTAACGTTAATTCGCCTTTAAATTGGAATTCTTCAAATATCTAACCTATATGTTGTAAATATCAGTCTCGTATTTCTTTTACGTATTCTATAAGAAATGGAGTAAATCGTTTAAGTTAAATAAGGTGCTGTTTTTTATCTATTTATAATTTCGAGTGAAACATACACTAAGTAACAATAGAAATAAATTTATTTACTTTATAGTTTTTTAAATATTTCTTATAAATTCTTGAAAAAAATTAAAATCAATTACATTGTTGGATGTTAACAAATTAAACGAAAGGCCTGTGCGGATTTTTTGCATGCGATTTTATTATTTACTTCCGCCGACAAGTTCGGCGTTTGCTTTGATAAATACCGAAGTATGAATAATATGAAGTAGTACTCCTTAAGGAGTGAGAACTTACCGTTATAAAAATTAAATCGGTGTGCGTAACAATTTTATCCATGGAGAGTGTAAAAGCCAGAAGTAAAAATGGTCGATGCGCGAAAAGGGAGATATACTTATGAAAAACTCTTCCTTAAAATTGGGAGATGTTAAAATGTGATAACTTGTGTTTCTCCCATGTGGTGGTTTATTTATAATTTTTGACAGCGACTTGTTTCCATATTTTGCTAAATCATATTGATGGAATGTTAGCTTAGGCAAAATATCTGCCTAGAATGCTCTTATAATTAGAAAATATTTATTGTAAATTTGTTAATTTACAGTAAATCGAAGAAATAAAACTCAAATATGACAAAAATGCGCTCAGGGATGGGTGGGGAGTACCCAAACTCATTAAGATTTTCGAGACTGTTTGTGCTTTTATTAATTTTTAAAACAACCCTAAAAGACATCGCATTAAAATCCTTTAATGTTTACATATTTGAATTTAACATATTGGTTATTCTTCGCTATTGCGTTCCTTAATCTTCATTGGCTGCTTGCGAAAAACTACACCATATTGGAGAATGTGTTGGTAAAAACTACAGCATAGTTGAGAATGTGTTGCGAAATTTTTGATAATATGCACCTCGGACATTCGTAGTTGAGATATTTGATTGAAGTCAGCTGATTGCTAGCAATATTTGTACTCTTCACACTTGCCTTTAAATGCATTTAAGAAATTTCTTTCTCTTTTGGACCACCAGCGTTTATGGAAGCAAGAGCTTTTGGATGCTTGAAAGCTCTACCAATCCAATCGTAAAGAGCTTTTGATTATTTGCATCCTTGTTTCTTTTGTGCTCTTCATTGAAGTGTCGCTACTTGATATTATTCATACTTCGCTATAAGGCATATCATCAGACTATAAGAGACATCAGGAAATTCAACAAGAGGGTTATACTAAAAATTATGCTAGTTTAAGGCATAAAGAACAACGTAAATTCAGGAAGCATAAATTAAAAGACATACATGAAAACAATTTTAAAAAATCTTTCAAATTTACAGATTAAACTTTCCGCTTCCTATTAGCGCTGTTAATGATTCCTGGCGCCAAACAAAAAACGACAGTGGAGAAAATTGATTAGAATTAGGATATGTTAAAATAAAAATAAATGATGTGGAATTTGTTGATAAGTTTCAAATAATTTTGCATTTAATTTATCCAAAAGAAATATTAGAAATTATCAATAAAATATGAAGCACTATATGTTCTTCCAATTTGGGAAATAACAAAGTAATTGCTATCCAAGAAATAAATCATACGAAGAACTTGGTCATATCGATTCACATTTATATTGACCTTATAACAGAAAATAACCATAGTTTAGTCCAAACTGTCAATCAGCGAATAAAAATTTATATGTTTAATAAGAGATTTAAGACGTTTATAAAAATTATAGGATCCGAAAGATAATTGATAATAGAAAAATTAGTCGAAATAGATAAATAAAATGACGTCCTTCAGACGCAGAGCTTATTCTTGGATCAAGTGTTCAAATTAGATATAATTAGGAATCAGATAAAACACATTCAGGAAACTACACCCTCTGAGAAAACGAATTTTGCATTTAAATACCCTCATAGATGATGAAATAAATATCTACCTACCCTTTGATTTCAAAAAACGGTGACACATAAAAACTAAGAGTGATCAAATATCTTAACGATGCCATCCCTTCTTACTGTGCAATATAGGATCTTGGTGTACATATTACGTTTGGTCTGTATAATACCGGGCGCCCAACACTTTCTCTTCACCTCTACGTCCTTTACCTTTCCTCGAAGTTTGGTCTTGCTTTACTATGCTTAACATAATTTTCTTTGTTTTCCAAATTGTTTTTATGTAAAGCTGGTTTTATTTTTTTGCAATTTTGTGGATTAATGTATTTTTCAGTTCTAAAATAGAGTTATATAAGTTATATATTTTTATAGGAGCATTGCGGTATTCCAAATTCTAATTTTGCAATCTTCTGACTTCTATATTAACTTTTTCGATTTACCAATAAATTGCAAGGTCATTACGCCGAGGATACAATGGATACTCGTGATAATTTCACAATCTATGGAACTGACATATTTGTTGAATTCGTAAGATGAAAATGGTGTTTTATCAGCCATAATAACCTTAGGTATACTATGTATTGGAAAGATAATTTCTATTTCGCTTTTAAAGGAATTATATCGAGATAAGTAATCGCCTACTATTAAAAATTGTTGGCCTTTAATTTCTATTATGTCCATACCCAATTTTCGGTACGGTGCCTCCGGCTTTTGTGCGGCTCCTTAATATTTGAAGAGCGATATTTATGACAACCTGGGCGGTTGGATATTATTCCTTATCGTTATTTAAAGTCAACTAATATACTAGTGAGTGTGCCCTACTTTTGGCCTTCTCCAGTCCTAAATGAACCCTGTGTAGTGAATCGAACAGTGATTTTCTTAAAGTCTCTATAAAAAATAGTAAACTATCATCCATTAATAAGTAATTTTTAAATTTCCAAAATGGCTTTAAGTGATCTTCCCATTCTTTCTTTGATTTTAGCCAGCTAGTTTTAGTAATGGTGCTTAAATCTCTCAATAGTTCATTCTGAAATATTTTCCTTTTGAATTCTTGCTTTCTGGCATCACTAAAAACCATTCACTTTTGGAACGACTAATGTTAACAGAGTGTTTTAGTTCATTTAATCCTGAAATATATTTTCATACCTCAGTCAAGTTTTTGTCGAAGTTTCGTGAAAGGCAATCTATGTAGATACAAGAATTTTCCGGGAAAATTTGAAATGCAAGTCAATTTCTGAAGCTTTATTTTCATTCGTTACAATTTTGACAAGGGGATCTTATTGTATTCTTTTTCCATGATATCCATTCAATAGGAGTTTATGATCGATTATGATTTCAGCTTTTCAGCGAATAATTTTTTTCGGCATTAGTCAAACTATAGGACGCAAAAGAAACAGGCAGCAACATAATCCATTCTGCGATGCGTAAGATTGAATACTGTTTTTGTTCTTAAACTTAAGGGGTTTCAAGCTAGGAGCGTGTTTTACCAATTAATTTTTTCATGTACCGTAAGCCATTGAAATTTACCATTCTTCTTTAATAATTCTGCTAAGAAAAGTGAAGTCATTTATAAAACCTAAAGGTAAGTCATGTATCGTAATCCATTGAAATTTACCATTCTTCTTTAATAATTCTGCTAAGAAAAGTGAAGTCATTTATAAAACCTGTACCTTTTTCTGCAAGTAGCTGTTCCTATATTATCAATGACTGCCAGGTCGTCCACACTCGGAGAAATACCCTTTACCAGAATTTTATGACCTACAAATATTATTTCTTGCTTTTTAAATGTCCCTACTGGCTTTAACATTTTCCTCTAGTACTCTTTTCGTAACTATTTCAATTCGAAGTATGAATAATATGAAGTAGCGACACTTCTTAAGGAGGAAAATTTACCATTATAAAACTTAAATTGGCGTGTGTAAGAATTTTATTCATGGACAGTGTAAAAACTATAAGTAAAAATATTCGATGCACGAAGAGGAAAAGAATACTTAGCAAAAGCTCTTCCCCTAGAATTGGGGGATGTTAAAAAGTGATAGCATGTGCATCTCCCATGTGGTGGTTTGCTTACAAATTTTAACAGCAATTTGTTTACATATTTTGCTAAATCGCATTGATGGAAAATTGGTGTAGTTAAAATCTCTGCTTAGAATGCTCTAAGAGAAAATATTTATTGTAAATTTGTTACTTTACAGTAAATCGAAGAAAAAAAACTCAAATATGACAAAAATTTGATCAACTATGCTTTTATTAATTTTTAAAACAATCCTAAATGATATTGCATTAAAATCCTTTAATGTTTTGATATTCAAATTTAGCGGCTTTAGGGTGCCACACATGTGTTATTTTTCGTTATTGCGTTCCTTAATCTTCATTGGCTGCTTGCGAAAAACTACGCCATATTGGAGAATGCGTTGGTAAAAACTACAGCATAGTTGAGAGTGTGTTGCGAAATTTTTGATAATATGCACCTCGGACATTCGTAGTTGAGATATTTGATTGAAGTCAGCTCATTGCTAGCAATATTTGTACTCTTCACATTTGCCTTTAAATGCATTTAAGAAATTTCTCTCTCTTTTGGACCACCAGCGTTTATGGAAGCAAGAGCTTTTGGATGCTTGAAAGCTCTGCCAATGCAATCGTAAAGAGTTTTCGACTATTTGCATCCTTGTCTCTTTTGTGCTCTCCATTGTAGTCTCGCTACTTGGTGTTATTCATATTTCGATGGAGACGCTGAAGTTGGGTAATGTCGCCCAGTCGTCGAAGAAGCATGTAAATTGGTAGCTTCTGTCATAAACTCATTTGTTTTAAGTAAACTGGCGATGTCATCAAGGCGTCAAAAACCATTTTTGGGTTTTTTCGTCACTAAGGAATGCTGAGCAGGGGCACAGAAGTAAAATAACTATTAATAATAATGTGCTTAATGGAAGGCACGCGGGTTTATTACTCACTTGCGCTGACCAGTTCGTTGTTCGCTTTGATAAAGACCGCCTCCGGTTTGGAGCTTTTTGCTCGCAGGACAAAGATGCCTTTCTCTCTCTCTCTGCACAGTTTTTGTTGCCTTGAATGTCCATCAGGAAATAATATTGTTTAGCGACGTCGAATTGATTACTATACATAATATATGTTGAATTCCTGGTTGAGCACGCTTATGATTTTATACAATTTAAAATCTATAGTCTTAACTAAAGGGAGACATGTATTTTAAATAGCTTAGCAATAATATACACATCTACAATTTTTAAGTGAGAGGAAAAATTAACATTACTAGATAGTTATGTATGTATTTTGATCAGCTTTCTAATATTTCTTCTGAACTAATTACATATGAATGAAGTTCTCATTTCATAGAAGAGGTAAGAATATTTATTGTATGATATGGGACAATAGAAAGCTTGTCTGTGATAGATACAAAAGGGATGAATATTTCATTAATTGCCCATTACGGTAAATATATTCGTTAACACTTGTCATTCCCTAATTTTTCTATTTTAAGTATAATTTTATCTACCTCTTTCATTAAGTAATAGGATAAAATTTACGGGTTTGTTGATATTATTGAGTACTGACTCCCAGATTTGTTCTTTTAGTAGATCCTGTAAGTGCTTTTGATTTTCGTACAGTAATTGTAGTTATTCATTGTAATATTTTGCATTATCGTCCAATGTTCCAAATTGTTGTTTAGCTATTGTTCCTACTCTGTTGATTAGATCTATTTTTGTTATAATATCACATTTTGAACAGAGAATGTTGCTTATACATAAGTTAATTTCGACCTTTTAGTTATTGAATCACCTGTAAGAACATGGGGAGAGATGTTTCTGCATTCTTCATTTGAAATTTCATTTTCTTTTTAGTCACTATAGAGCTCATTAATTTTATTATTCATAGGCATCATATTTGTATACTGTTGTTTATTGTCTTCCAGATCCATATGAATAAGCATTTTTCACTGATCGTTATACAATTTAAGTGTGCCAATGTTCTAATAATAGAATTCCATCCTATTTTCTATGTCATTAATGTGATAATAATCCTTTCTTGCAGAGATTCAAATTGAAACTTTATTTATTTAGCTACGACGTGCTTGAACAAGAAGGCAGCAAATAACAAGCTTTGGTTTATGGAATTTGTTATCATTTTAGAGTTTAGGGTTATGTTGTAGAAAAGAAGTAACGGGAAACGGGGTAAGATTATGCACGAAAAAGACGCACTCAGCAGAAATTGTGGAACGGAAACGGGGGAGGATTACTATTAGAATATTGGACTTTGTTAAAACATTTTTTTCAGGTCTTGAATTTTTTTAAATAAATGTTATAAGTTCTTTAATAAATTAAAAAAAAAAAAGATAAACCTAAAGTCCTTAATATCAAAGCGAAAAATCAAACTGTTCTACACTTAATATTACGGAAGTAATTTATTTTCTTTGAAATGTATTCGATTATGAATGGAATTAATGATTAATTATTATTTTTGTATTATATATTGATGGCTTAATTTTCACTTGAAACCCTTTTGATAATTCTGCAATAACTAAAACGGAAGATATGAATTTTTAAGTATGCCTACACACGATTTTTGAAAAATATTAATCTTTCAATCCTTCGTGTATGATAATAATCCTATGCTAATATAACAAGTTTCATCAAAATCCGTTATGGTATGGTATCGAAGGTAGTTGACGATTTTACACGGACTCTTTATCATTCGGCATTTACTCTTCACAAGTTCTTACAGAATTTACTCATTCAACATAGCGCTAAAGGGTCCTTACATAGGATATGGAACTCTTTCGAATGTTCTATAAAGTTTGTAGTTCATTAAGTTTTGTTGTAAGTTGTTTACACGAGTCTGATGTCGTTATGCTGCTCGGGAGATTTTTGACAGCTGACGAATTTAAACGGTTGTTTTTCTGTTGTCCAGCAAACCTCGAAAGAGGAAAGACTTAATGAATATTCGAGAATTATACACTGACTTTTACTTTAGAGAAGGACAGAATCACGCAACGTTTTGTAAGAGCATAATATAGATTTTTTGTAGTAGTGACGAATTGAATTGTGTGACGAGAATAGCAAGCAGGTGAGTAAGGGCGTATTGCAAAACTCAGCTACTTGAAAGCCTTTAAGACAAAAGAGTTGTAAAAGTCAGGATATTTTAAGGGTAGCCTGTTGTAAAATTCAGCCTGAAGAAAATTTCTTTAAAAACAATTCAATGCGATTTGAATGCGTTACACATATACGCAAAAAATGCTGTCATTTTATTTTGCTGTGTTTTGCGAGGCATTTTATATTTCGTGCCAGTACATGTAAATCCTCGTTCTTCACAATTTTCTCGATATGAGATAGTATGAAGAGCTGCCAACTGTTGTAGAAATAAGTCTCAATAGCATTCAGCCAATCCAGTTGGGAGTTGCCTAACACGAAGAAAATTTTTAATTTTACAACACTGGCCAACTGAGAATGCTTAAAGTTTAAAAACCATAAGCAAGTAAGTAAGTAAGTATATGTATATTTGATACTTGTTGCGAATTTTACGGAGTTTGCTTAGGATCTACTTTAGTTCGTTAGTGAATTTAGAGAAATATAAAATAACAATATGCACAAATAAACTTTTGGTGATACTTTTTATGAATTCACTACACTCGCGAGCATTGTTTTAGTATTAGAAAAATATTTTGTAAACACTTTATTGTAATAATTCGCCTGTCTCACAAGCTTCATTTTCAGGAAAAAAGATATAAAATTCACTTCGAACTCAAAATATTAAAATAGCGAGATCGCACTGTCAAAAGAGTATTTGATTACTTTAGTACGCTATTTGGGCAATGGAGAGGAATTAAAGGAACAATTTCATACAGCAAAGTTTTTTTGCTTTGAGAAGATATTTTTATGAATTTTGTTTTCCCTTTACTTGTTCGGTAAGAAATGGCATTATTTAGCTATTTTAGAAAGATTAAGTTTCTGACATTCACTAAAGACGCACGTGTAATAAACGTAATATAACGTAAGTGATGTGAAATGAAAATCTGCGCATTTCTTTTTTATGTGCATTCAGATTTCCAACACGATTAAACTTTTTGCAATCTATAGGCCTCTCCATTTCCATTCTTAACTCTTTACTTACTTTTTATTTTTAAGGACCTCTCTGTTTCCTTTCGTATTTCTGTAAATTGCGTTCCTTGTTCTTGACATAAATTTGTGTAAATATATTACTGTTTTATCGTTTATAATGAGGGTTGCCGTGGAGGGATGTGCTCATGGCGAGTTAGATAAAATTTATGAAACGATCGGAAATGTTGAAAAGCAACAGAACTGCAAAATTGATTTATTGATTTGTTGCGGAGATTTTCAAGCATCTAGGAATTTAGATGATTTGCAAACGATGGCAGTTCCCAAGAAATACCGAGATATATGTACATTTTATAAGTAAGATTAAGTGCATTTCCATAGAATCGGCTGAGAAAATACATACATTTTATTTTAGGTACTATAGTGGTGAAAAACAGGCCCCCATTTTAACTCTATTTATTGGAGGGAATCATGAGGCCTCGAATTATTTGCAAGAATTACCCTATGGTGGGTGGGTTGCTCCAAGAATTTATTATTTTGGTTATGCAGGAGTAGTTAGAGTGAATGGGATTCGAATAGCCGGTCTTTCAGGAATATATAAAGGACAAGATTATCTTCGAGGAAGACATGAGTTTTCACCATATAATGAATCAACGAGGAAAAGTGTATACCATGTACGTCAATTGGAAGTCTTCAGATTGAAACAACTTAGTGGAGAAGTTGACGTTTTTCTTTCACATGACTGGCCTCGAGGAATCTATAATTACGGAAATACGAAACAACTCGTTAGATTTAAACCCCATCTTAGGTAAGGTTTGTTTTATTAGGAGTTTGAATCCATATCTTCGTTATATAAGGAGAGATCTTTGAGTAACTCTTAAAATAATGACATACGGAATGCAGAGGCAGAGCAACTAATTAAGGGTACATAAGACAGTTTGTATGCTTTTGGCAGGTAATTTTTAAGATCTAGTATGGAGAGTATGCTGTTTCTTAGACGGAAGAAAAGTGTGACTAATTGGAAATACTTAAGCAAGCAACTCATTCGGAAGAGAGAAACGGTTTTATTTCTACGTATTCTTATTTTGTATTAATGCCTGTCACCGTGACATGGAGTGCCTAGTTTTTTAGCAATAGTAAATGGGAATTGATTCCCATGCGTCTTTAATTGTTTTGTATAACTCGTCCAAATTCCTGTAATTCCTCTGTCCTACTTTCTTAATATCATACCAAAAATTTTCGATAGTTAAGTTTAGGGCTATTTTCAGACCAAAAAATTATCTCAGCAAATTGCTGCATAAATCAAGTTTTGAACCCTTATACCGTATGCTTAGAATCATTTTCATGTTTGAATACTCAAATAACTGGTAAATTACTGAAAACGCAGGACTCTATCAGATTTTGCAGTATATGAAGATCCATTCTACCTGTGATGTGATATAAAGGATTTCTTTCCAGAAACTGAATTTTACAACCTTGCTTGCATAACAGATGTTTAAAGCTTTTCCTGGCCGGTGCCTTACATATCTGCTATCTGATCTTACTCCATTGAGTTTAGTTTCGTCTGAAAATAACACTCTTCCACTGCCACGTTATCCAGGATAAATAAGTCTTTGAAAATTCCAACCTCCGTTTTCGAGTAGCATTTCGTTGACATATGGCTTCTTCCTCATTACTCTTTCAGATAAATGAGTTTCAACCAAACGGCGTCTATGTACAGATAGATTCACATTCTGATCTTCTAAAATTTGATTTCGTATTTAAATAGCAGTCTTTTTGGGGTCCTGCTTCGCCAAACAATCTCTTCATCTAAGGTTTTAGATATTTTTCGCTGTCGCAGCCTTTTGGAAGTATTATGGGTAACACTCATATTGTATAAATATTATTCTAGAAACCGTAAAATTCGCAAGAATAAAAATAACTGTTATGCATTTAAATTGTTTCCATTATGCACAGTTATCGAAAAGATAAAAAGTGGAACTATATATTCGACAATAAGAGATGTATTAAATTGTCGTAAAAACTGCAGTGTCCTTAATTAGTTGCCCATATTTGTATACATACGACGTAAACCGTATTTTCGTGAAACTCGGAATAAGGCGTAATAGCAGTCTCTACGCTATTTTATGGAACGAAGCTAGTAATTTTGCGAAATTACACTGAAACTGTCCTTGAAGTTGAAAATGGTTTTCTATTCAATTTTCCTTTTATGCAGCATTCACACACCTCTCTTATGTCACAATTCTGTATCTTTACGCCCAACACCAGCTGCTTATCTTGAAGTAACTTCAAACCTTCTGGATGCCTGTGACCAAATCTTTTGTGCCATGTGTGCTGACATTTCTCCGTATGCTGACTATTTGCGACTCTTAGTGCTTTGTCTTTTACCTGCATACATATCAGAGGATAAATTCGTCGCAACCATCTAAAAGTTGTTTTTCACGATTTTGCATTCTTGGTCCTTGCACTATAAAGCTTTTCTCTGTCAGCTTCTTGACTGATACGAGGGTTTCAGTCAAATATGGCACATATAAAATATCCTTAAGCTTAAAAGTGATGTGTTTATTGTTTCCATCTAGGCACTCTAATTTGCCAGAACTAATTCCTGCAATTCTGGCATCCTTTTCATTTGCCGCTATGACGTCTGGCAAATCCTTTCGCTCCAAGATAATAAAAAACTTCTCGTTGTTGGTCATGTGACTTGTGGCGCCCGAATTCATGTACCAACTTTCTCCACAGCTCCTGCTGTAATTAATGTTGAAGCAAAAGGAAACTGTTTGCTCTCTGTACACTTCATCCTTATTCGCTTTCCATTTCTTAAATTTAATGCAGTCTTTTTTGAAATGACCTGATTTGTGACAGAAATAGCAAGTTTTGTCCTTGACTTTGCAGTTGGTTCCCTTTTGCGATGTTCTGAGCAATGTACTTGATCCTGCATTCGATTCTGTTGTGTCTTGAAACACCTTGTCGCCTTTGCTGTTCATCAATCAGCTTTCACTACGTGTGGCGTCAAATCTGCCTCAGATCTCGATTCCTATACTTGGATTAGTGCACTGCAGTCTGCTGAGAAGCTTGCCGGTGTGTATATTCACTAAGTGATCCTTCATATTCCCTAATTTTGAAAGTTTTAAATTACAAATTTGTCATTGTGTGTAGAATCTACTTGTAGAGTTGATTTTTCGTGATAATTTTTCAAGGCTTCCCAAACTACTTCCGCTGTTTGCTTTTGTATGTGGGCCAACTGTGAATTCTCGACGAGCAATCTGATGATAGCACACGCATTATCATCGTTTTTCTTCCATCTTTTCTTCAGCTTTGGTTGCATCTGTTGGCATCATCGTGCTCACTTGGTTCCACAACTCTTCCTTAATGAGCAATGACGCCACATTGAATTTCCAAACTTAATAATTCTCGTTGTTGATCTTTGTAATGCATCCTCACAGACACTCCGCCATGATTAATCATGGTTTTTGCACGTGCACCAATTCTTTATATCACCTTCCTATGTCACTTTTATGTCACTTTTATTGAACGATGATCGCCTAGGTCCATAATCTGATGGAATACATGGAATATCTGTGGGCATCGTGTAGGTGACATAATAGTTGAAAACACAGTTCTATTAAAAAAATTCAGATTTAATTCAATAGCAAAATTTAGAATGTGCAACAAGCGTCTCCGCCTTGAACTTAATGGGAGAGAGCTCGCTAGAATAGCGAGCTAGGAATAGTGAGTAGTGTGCTTGCTGTACACGCAC
The DNA here is from genome assembly GCA_001932985.1 of Proctacanthus coquilletti. Lineage (NCBI taxonomy): Eukaryota > Metazoa > Arthropoda > Insecta > Diptera > Asilidae > Proctacanthus > Proctacanthus coquilletti. The sequence continues at coordinate 169,639 of MNCL01000178.1, read as the reverse complement.
ACAAACCACGAGAATTGTTGCACTCATTTGGATTCTTTCAATAAAAACGTTAATCCTATACCTAATTCTTCTCATACTTATGCGGGGATTGTCAAAAGCTAACCCAAACACGCAATCTCACCCTATAATTTGTTCTTGTCCTTAGTCAAGTCGAAGTCGAAAATCTATTAAAGTCATAAACAATAAACAAAGCGAATCTTAAAATGCAGCGATCTACTTACTTATCGAACAACCTGTACATGTTTTATTCTCCAAGGTATATTTGGACGGTATATTCAAAAAATGTAATATAGTAAGAGGGTTAAATGAACAAATTACTCTAAATTTAAAATGGCCTTAAGCATTAAAATTTCTCAATTAAACATGTACACAATGTTAATTTAGTGAAGAATTAAACTTTGTGGTGCTTATATGTATATGTAGTATATTTATATTTATAACTTTTTATCCGTTTGTCACTTATTTTGTTCTTTTAGTATATTAAAATTATTTGATGAGTTTTAATGGAACTTACATTCTTAGTTAATAAATTCCTCTGCTATTCTTGATATGCATTCAAACCAATGTTTTATTAAAGGAAAGGTTTCTAAAAATATTCGTAAGTTGTAAAAGACAACATAGTTTGTTTAGTTTTAATTTTTTAATTTCTTACTTTCATATATGATTAATAACACAGAAACGAAGACTTGGATTCGGGTAGCATTTAAATACTATACTTGTGTTCTAAACTTTAAATATAATAGGGATGAAATTGATTGCAACAAACTTGGAAGTCCACCTTGTGAGGATTTACTAAGAACCATAAAGCCATCATTCTGGTTTTCAGCTCATATGCATTGTAAATTTGCCGCCTTAGTTCCACATAAAACGCCTAAAAAACATACAAAATTTTTAGCTTTAGATAAATGCTTGCCTAAAAGACGATTTCTTCAAATTTTGGAGTTTGAGTCAGATTGTAAAAATGCAGAAATTAAATTGGAATATGATTTGGAGTGGCTAACAATTCTGTTCTTAACAAACCATCTTATAAATACTAAAAGGACTACTAGTTACATGCCTGGACCAAATGGATCTGAGAGATTTAATTTTACACCAACAAATGAAGAGAAACAAATTATTAAGAGGAAATTCAATGACGACTTAGAAATTCCAAACAATTTTGTAAAAACAGTGGTACCATATAATGAAAATGAAATTGAGATAATTCCTCAACAACCGAAATCACAAATAAATCCTCAAACATCCACCTTTTGTGACACTTTAGGAATTGATGATCCTCTTAGTGTAGCCATGGTTTTAAATGGTTATGAATTAAATTATTCAAATGCATTCGAAAGTAATACGTCCGAAGCAAGCTTATGCGAGGAAAGTGGAGAGCAATCAAATCAATGTTTACATCAGTCTAGCTTGTTGAAGCGCAAATCTGTTCTTGAAAAGCCAAAATATCAAGAAATGAATTCCAATGAAGTGTCTCCCGAAGAAAAAAAGACTGAAGTTAGTGAAAGTAGATGCATTTTTAATGCAGAACCCGTTCCAAACACATTAACTAATTGGAATAATAAAAGGGAATCGCAACTGCTGGGACCGTTAGTTAAGAAATTAAAGCGGAGAAATATGGATATTTATCAGCATGGAAAGAATTGAACAATAACAACATTTATTCTTGAATTAGTAATTTTACTTTTTCGCAAAATGGTTTTATTTCATATTAGAAGGAATATTTCGGCTCTATGATTGATACATATCGATACTTTAATATATAAGCTGAAGAAATCCACTTTTTACTTTTTGATGCTTATTAAAGGCTCCGACATTTTGGAAGAAAGCCGAATATGTCTAGATATTTATTTTAATTGATTATGTGAGCATTAAGCAATTCCACTTATAGTGAAATTTACTTGTCTTAACAAACAAACTACATATTCTCTCACTTTGTATAACGTCATGTGAATTATGGAATAAAATAATATTTAACTGTTCAAAAGTATTTTTGATTAATTTTTTTTCGCGTATTGTAGGATTTAGCCCTTATTGTTATGGAATAAAGTAATATTTAACTGTTCAAAAGTAATTTTGATTAATTTTTTTTTCGCGTATTGTAGGATTTAGCCCTTATTGTTATTTGAAATGCGTGTTTAAATATTTGTGTGAGTTTTTTGATGCAGAATTTGCGCAAGAAAAATTAGGATTTAAATGAAATTGCATTTTATATTTATATCTTCCAAAGTCCCCAACTTAGCTTAAATTATGAGATTAGAATTGGAGTTTTGTAAATATTAAGTAAGATGGCAAAGCGTCAGACCAAGACCGTAAGTAAGTACACCTGAAAGTTGTTACAATAAGTGCGTTTTTGAAGTTATAAAGAAATATTTGTTAATAAGTATAGTTCTTGTATTAGAAGCCCGCGACATATTTTTGTTGTAATCCCATTTAGCTGAATTAGAATTAACAATTGAAATTAAACTTCACTGCATGACATTAATACACTAAGTGCTTAAATAAAAAATATCTTGCACTAAATTTATGGAGATATGGTATATGTCAAAATTGAGGAAAGTACCTAAAAATGAGGTTTATGGCTATAAAGATAATTCGAGCTATTAGCTTGAAAGGGTCATGAATTATTGTACAAATTTTTAAAGTTTGTAACTTATGTTTTTGCGAACTTTTACAAATACAAACTTTACTGCAATGCTAATAAATATCCAGTCAATGTAATTTTGATATATTTGCTTATTATGTTAACCATCGTTTTAAGGGGATCTTTACTATGAAGGCTCAACTTTTAAACATTTTCTGAATGAAGAATGTGTTTACTGAAAATTAACTAAAATTCAACAAAAAAGATGGGTTTAATAGTCACCTATTAAGCGTTCTATAAGTGCGGCCGGCCGTATTTCTATTGCGATTTTCTGATCTGATCTGGTTTGTATTCAAATGTTCATAGTCGCTTTGATTATTGTTACGCATAACCACTTGTTACTTTCAAAATTTCATAAAGCATGTTGATTACAAAAGAAGAGCGGTAAGAACCATAGCTTTCATAAAATGATTTATCATTTTATTGTAAATCAAAAGAAAAAAAAGTGCTACGTTAGTCTTTCGTTGCTGAAGTTTAAAAATTTGAAACAAAAGAATATCTTTTGGATTACAGTGGCGATTCCCCTTAAAATTTTTTTTTCAAAAACGGTGAACTATATTGAAAAACGTAAAATGTCAGTAGTTAACTCTCTAGCGCATAAAAGATCATAATTGACTTCTAGATTTCAAGATTTTTCTCTGTCTTCTACCATTCTTCTTAATGGGTCTAATTTTGTGTTTTTATCCCATTTTTCCAAAATATTCACGCTTTTCTTTACTATTGATGTTTTTACGGATGTCAGTAATGGCTTCATATGCATAAAAGTTCGTTATCTAAAATGACTTCGCATGCATTCAGCATTTTTGTCCCTTCAGAAATATTTTCTTCAGGTTTTTTACGGGTCTTTTAAGCACGCTAAACTAACTAGCAATTAATAACTAACACTAATACCAATTAGTAATTTTAAGTTTGCATCTGACTTTTAAGATGACAATATACTACTCTCTAATCCTCGCTCCTCTAACCGTTACACCAATAATAATTCCCAAATCTGATGCAGAATCCTTTGGAGAAGGCAATGAAACTGCTATGTCTCCACTAACGATCCGGAAAGAACACGGACTTTTCTATACGAATTTATATATTATATAGATACAAATTTATTTAATTAAAAATGTAAAATTATCGTGCGCCCTCGATCTAGGCGGCTTCGTAGCTGAAATCAAACTAAACTACAGTAAGTCTTTAAATTGAAACGAAAGGAAACGTGACCGCAGACCAAGTTTAATCACCGGAGGCTAGGATCGCATAATTCCATAAGACACAATGTCGACTGTTTCGAGCTAAGCCCGACCTGTGCGACACGTGAAATTATTAAATTATTTAAAAGAACGTTAAATTATTAATTATTTAAAAGAACATAGCACCTTCCACTTAAATAAATTGATTTTGAAATAAAAAAAAAAACAACTTGTAAGATTATAGCCGATGTCCTTTAACGACGAAATAGAAAGGGTCTTTGAGGAAGTCTTTTGAATATAAATTACAGGTTCGAGATTATTCGGTTCATGTGGTATTGGAAAGCAATGGACAAAAGCGTTGACAGGTTGAACAGCGGTTTTTAATCGATTTTCTAAAAATTATTTTATTGTTTATTACACTTATTACATTTATATAAGTTAGAATTAACACTGTTAATACTGTATCATCACGTATAATATTATGGAATAAAATGATCTTATTAAATTAGAAAGCTTTTGTCCGCCTTCTGCTTCTCGATTAATATTTTTTAAATTATGAGAAGCTACTTTTATACTACTAAGATATACGTTTGTAATTGATACGGTGGATAGCTGGAGATATGTAAAGTATAGTTTTTCTTGTACGCAGCAGTTGTCCTCAACGCAGGTTTAATATAGCTTTCCATTAACTCTTACCCTCTACAATTTCTATATCATTTTCATCAAAAAATTCTTCTTCTAATATATTATTACCATTCATCATTAACACCTGGTATTATAGACACAAAGTCGGTTCTTATTACGTAATTTGGCAACAATCTATTTGAATTCACGTAAGCTTCACAAGTACATATTAACTAGTGTGAGCAAGTTCCTTTAATAATTTGGTTAATTATTCTCTCTAATTCATCACATAAAATTGTTAGAGGTTTTAGGTCTATTATTTGGCTTTTAACGCATGAATTATTTCAATATCATCATATCAAGCTCTAGTTTTCGGAATGTTCTTTACATTCATCATAAAAAAGATAAACCTCTCAAACGGAAATTTGGCTAGTCGGAAATAACAGATTATTTTTGCGTAGAAGGTGCTCCGTAACTAAAAGTTTACATTCTTTAATATCAGCATACATGTCATGTGAGTACTATATATAGCCAGACAGTTAAGATTCATTTGGATATATAAGCATAAGAGTTAGTTAAATGGGGAAATCGTAGAATGGTAAATTGATAATGAAAATTAAATTTGAATTCTCAAGATAAACTTGGAGTTCAGGTATTTTTTTAAAAAAACCTGTGCGTTTTATAGATTGATTGATACGGGGAAACATGATCCTTTTAGTAAAAGATGAATGTTAGTTTATTCGGTAATTAAAAAAATAAATTAAGTGACTTGTTCGTTTTCAGAACCTTGATTAATAGCATTACCGAAGGGTATCGAAGACGGTCCAATTCCGTTAAACCAACCTTTTTTTATTTTGTATGACCTATTGATTTCAGAATGGGTATTTGCACTTCTATACGTACTAAATTCAACTATTGTTTGCAATAATAAATTTCCGAAGTATTAATAAGCTTATGACAGATACCTAAGGATTTATGGTAAGTATTCCGGACCAATTTGACTTTTTGAGGGTGGGTTGAGAAGTTGAATACCACAATTTTCCAGGTGAAGTTATGAAATTTGGCGTATGTTCTCATAATAAAGATCGCTATTATTCCCTAGTTTTTCCCGGTTGACTGGGGATGCGAAAGATGTAACCGGAAATCTAAAATTACGTATAAGGTTTTGTTTAATTTGTATGTTCTCAAATATTCCTTCCTACTATTTCATACAACTCTTCATAGTTCGGATTAAGGTTTTACATGCTTTAGGTTTCCTGTTTCTTTGTAAATAGATATATAGTTGGGGTTGTTCATCCACAGTAGTATCAAGAGTCTCCATTGCATCCGGAGAAACTTATTGTTTGGTGTGAATTTTCATCAGACGGCGTCATTGGGCTGTACATCTTCCGAAACGAGAATGGCTAGACGATGACTGTCAATGGCGACCGGTATCGGGCCATGATAACTGACTTTTTGTGGCCTCAATGGGATGATATGGACCTGGACGACATGTGGTTCCAATAAGACGACGCAACGTGTCACACATCGGGCGTTACGTTGGAGTTGTTGCAAGAAAAGTTTCCAGAACGCGTTATTTCCAGAAGAAGCGATGTGGAATGCCCAACAAGATCGTGCGATTTAACGCCATTAGACTTTTTTCTGGGGCTACGTTAGGTCGCTGGCTTATGGCAACTAATCAACAACAATTGACCAACTGGAGAACAACGTCATTCCAACCATTGGTGAGGTCCAGCCCGACTTATGAAGCAGAGTCATACAAAATTGGATCTCTCGGATCGAGTCCTGTAAACGAAGCTGCGGAGGCCATTTGAATGATATCATTTTTAAAACATAATGGTATTGAATGTACTTTAATACGCAATAAAGGTTTCCGTCATATGTTGTACACAACTCTTTTTATTCAATTTTAAAGTTTAAACACGCTTAATGAAAAACCCTGTATAAAGGGTGGGCTCACCTAGAGTTTTAACCTATCAGAAAATCTAAGACAGTTCTTAGAAACCTAGTAAGAGATAAATGTTACCTATTTTGTTTCAAATGATATGGGCAATAAAACGGGTCAAAATGTCCACTCTTATAATTCCAGGAAAAATTTATCTTGGAAACGGGGATTTGAAGTTTCGACACTTGAATACTATCATCGTTAGTTTTTCGAAATTGAATTGAATAATGATATAGGATCTGAAGTGATAAAGCAAATTTTGAACGAAGTATGAATAATATCAAGCAGCGATACTCCTTAAGGAGTGAGAACTTACCGTTATAAAAATTAAATCGGTGTGTGTGAGAATTTTATTCATGGACAGTGTAAAAGCCAGAAGTAAAAATGGTCGATGCGCGAAAAAGAAAGGCATACTTAGCAAAAGCTTTTCCCCTAAAATTGGGGGACATTAAAAGGTGATAGCATGTGTTTCTCCCATGTAGTGGTTTGTTTAAAATTTTTAGCAGTAATTTGATTACATATTTTGCAAAATCACATTGATGGAATGTTGGCTTAGGCAAAATATCTCCCTAGAATGCTCTTATAATTAGAAAATATTTATTGTATTTTTGTTAATTTACAGTAAATCGAAGAAATAAAACTGAAATATGACAAAAATGCGCTCGGGGGGTGTGTGGGGAGTACCCAAACTCATTAAGATTTTTGAGACTGTTCATGCTTTTATTAATTTTTAAAACAATCCTAAACGATATTGCATTAAAATCATTTAATGTTTACATATTTGAATTTAACGGCTGGCAGGTGCTACATATGGGTTATTCTTCGCTATTGCGTTCCTTAATCTTCATTGGCTGCTTGAACAGAACTACACCATATTGGAGACTGTGTTGGTAAAAATTACACCATAGTTGAGAATGCGTTGCGAAATTTTTGATAATATGCACCTCAGCCATTCGTAGTTGAGATGTTTGATTGACGTCAGTTGATTGTTAGCAATATTTCTACTCTTCACAGTTGCCTTTAAATGCATTTAAGAAATTTCTTTCTCTTTTGAACCACCAGCGTTTATGGAAGCAAGATCTTTTGGATGCTTGAAAGCTCTACCAATCCAATCGTAAAGAGCTTTTGATTATTTGCATCCTTATCTCTTTTGTGCTCTTCATTGAAGTGTCGCTACTTGATATTATTCATACTTCGATTTTGAATTTAAAATATGTTTTTATAATATTTTATGGAAAGATATTGAAAAGTAGAGAAATGGAACAGATTAAAGCTTTTGAAGAGAAAAATTTGTAAAACTGTAAAATCGCTGTAAACACAGGAAGGAGCACTTGAGTCATTAACTGCTTTTTGGAGGACCATGAAAATTATGGGAAAAACAGAAAGGGTTGAACAGCAGTGGCTAATACGGAGCAACAACATCGTTTAATAATGAATAATAAAGGGCGCTTCGCATCTAAAACGTCAGAAACTAAAGTAAAAAACCAAATCTTCTCAGTCAACATCGTGAGGCTCGTCTGAGGTTTTGTCGCCGATACATGAATTGAAAGGAGGAGTGGCATCGAATAGTTTTTAATGACGAACAAAAATTTAATTTGGATAGTCCATGATGATACCGCTATTATTTCCACGATTTAAGAATGGAGGAACTGATTTTATTCCCCCGATACAACACCATTGACGTATCTGGGCCCTATGAACAAGCCGACAAAGTAAAAATCAACTATTTATTCGAAGGCGAACCATGGATATTTCAGGAATATGTTGCAAACCACACTGCAAGAGTAACGGAAACATGGCTTCCGGAAAAAAATATAGATGCCCTGGAGTGGTCCGAATTTTCACCGGATATCAGTATTATTGAGAATCTGTGCGGATGGCTTTCTCGTAAGATTTATGTTGAAGGCAGATAGTTTGAAAACAAACAGGAGATTATAGCGGCAATAAAATCATCATGGAGGGAAATCCCACAATTAGTTATAATAACTTTGTATGATTCAATACCCAATAGATTATTTGAAATTATAAAAAAATAAAGGAGGTAAAACACGTTACTAAAATAATAAAAGAAAATCTACCTATCAGTTTTAATTGTTTTATTTTATATGAGAGCAAACAAATGTTGCACTTTATATATCTGTTTTGAGGATAAAGTTTTCCTGGAGTTACAAGAGTGGGAATGTTGACCTGTTTTATTGTCCATATCTTTTGAAAGAAAGTAGACAACATTTATCCCTTACTAGGTTTCCAAGAATCGCCTGAGATTGTATGATAGATTAAAAATCTAGGGTGAAAATAATCAATTAACGGGCACTGTATATGACAGCTGCATATGCTTGGTTAAAAGTGGAATTGCTTTATTGCTATCTGATGCAACATAGGCTTAGATCATTAGACTCCTTCAGTAGAGGTTGGACTGCGTTTTGCAATTTCCTAATTGACGATTGGTTTTACTGCTGTGGAAACCAAATATGTCAGGGAGTTTTATTTAATATGATTCACATTTGGAATATGTCAGAAAGTTTCATTTAGTATAATTCACACTTGAGATATATTTTATCAATTTATAAGCTGTAGGATTTGTGAGTAAAATAAGTTCAAAGATTCCAAATAAATAACATAAAGGCTGAAACAGAATCACATGTAGCGCACTTTGCCAAATTTCTAAAAGTACTGCACAGTTTTGATTTAACAGTTGGGAGAAACACAATCTTAAATTGAGAGAGAAATCGCTAAAGAACATAAAATAAACAATTTCGTTCGCTGCATGTCTCTTTGAAACATTTTCTGCGTTCAAAACACCATGACAATTTATGACAGTTCTCAACGCGGTGCAGTGTAGTTATGTTTCACAAATATACACTGGAGCAGTAGTGCACTGCATGTGATTCTGTTTCAGCCTTAAGTGTTTCGTCTAGTAAAAATGCCAAATTATAAAATGTTTCGCATTAGATTTTTTCTGGGAGCAAGAGGATCCGTTAAGTAATTGTTCTAACATGTTTTTTTTTTCATTTTTTCTTAGAACTTTTGTCAGTTTGCTCAGCATCAAGCAAAAAATACTGAACCGATTTCAATGAGGTGTTAAATCCTGTAAAAATTACTGAACCGATTTCAATGGAGTGTTAAATTTTTAAATATAAAAAGTTAGACTTAAAAACTACGGTATGTTTTATAACGTTACGTCTGTACTGAACCAATTTCGATAGAATTATGTTTTTGTTTTCGATCTGTTTCTTAGTAATAAAAGTAAGAGTATACGTCACATGTACCTTTACTTTCTGTTTTTCACGCGAGTGAATTCGTGGAAGAAAGCGAGTCATATAAATAAAACAACGTTGGACCTTTTATTGTGCCTTTAAGGGAGTTTTAATTTTTCTATTTTCATCACAAAACTCATTTAAGACTTTTTCGGCTCAGACAAGTTTTGACAAGTGAACATCATGAACTTCTAAACTAATTTTTTTATAGTAAAATTTGCAATTAACAGTGCAATTTTCATATTTTTCATTTTTTTACGTAAAAAAATGTATTTTCTCATAAATCTCATGACTTTATATAGTGAGGAAAGTGTTACGATTGTTTACGCCTATTCATGAAAATACTCATATATTATATATATATTAATATTCTCATACTCAAACGTAAACAATCGTACAACTTAAGTCGCGTGCTTAAGCGTTTCCCTGACCTCACAAGCAGTGCATGCTGCGCGATCGGGTTACACCCCGACGGCGACGGACTTTTGGACGATTCCAGCAAATCTCGCACTTGACGCAATAGCAAGTGACCCCAAATGCACATAGCATTCTAGGACGAACAAATCCAGCTCAGGTTGCAAAGGGAACGCCAAAGCACCGTCGAGCGATTTAAGTAATCGCTCCCTCGAAGCAATCTTCGAGGTATGCTTAGCATTGCACTCAAGTGACACCCCAACGGTCAAGTACCTTTGGAGTGATTAAGAAATTAAGTGCTCAAGGCAACTACGGGCAATGCTCCAGATAGATGGACTTGCCTAAGTACATCCGCCCAAAATGCGGGCTAGACAAAAGAACTTGACCAATGGCCGATCGAGATCGACCAGGTCAAGTCAGTCAGTGCCTAGAACTAAAAGCGAAAAGTCGGTGCCTAGAACGCAGAGGCGACGAGTTGATACACAAAGCCGGAGACAATAAATATGCAACGCTAATAATTTTTTTAACAAATTTTATTTAAGTGGTATTTGGAGCATCAGCAGGTTTCGTCACCGGCGTTCGTTCTAGGTTATCAAAAATAGAAAAGTGCCGCCACTAACTTCTTAGTGGGGAATTCGATGCTTTACAAAAAATTTTCAGTCGAAATTGTAGTTATATATGTTATTTATAACTTTAGAACAGTTTTTAGATTTATTTAATATCAATTATAAGGAAAAAAATTGTTACCCATATAAAACAATAAAACAACATCAGAACATTTGATGATCTGTTCATTCATCTTTCGATTTAAACTGCTCCAAAATTTTAAGTTACTTACTCCGAAAATATAAATAACAATTTTCTTACTTAAATAGTATATAACAAATTGGCAACATTAGAATATTTGTACAAATAGGATATTTGTTAATAAATAATGTTACTGAAGAGGATACTGTTGGCAATTGTTAATTTTTGTCACTTAATAACCTTAACCATTACAACATCATACCTAAGTAAGTAAGTACTATCCATTAATCATTCATTTTACTTAGCAATCACATTATGTGTGATTATTAAAAACACTCGTTTTATTCTATACTGCTTATGGTATGATAAATGTATAATGCATGCATATATTATATTTATTTGTACATATATGTATTATATATACATATATTATATGTATATGGTAAGCATCGGAAAGTAATATTTTCCAAGATGAAAAGGTATAAAGAAACACATTTTTCTCGTAAACCTCACATTTCCCCGGAGGAGGGGTGACCGACTAAAAGTTCAAGGTCAAGGGCACTCAGGATCATGTGCTATGCTATATACCCCAAAGTCATTGGGCTTGGTGCCCACCCTCAAGTGGATTAGAAAAATGTTTATCGGAGTTGTATTAAGAAATAACTTCAATAAATATATATGCAAAACATATCCTTTAATATTATTTATTTATAAATATACTATGTTTCTCATTTGTTTGATGTAAAAGTGTATTTTTTAATTCATGGCAGCGCCACGACAAGCCATGTGAAATGAGAGTGACGCTCAATGTGTTAATATTACATTATTTAAATATTTCTAATAATACCAGTCATGATTGAAAAAGATTCAATTTTATTGATCTACCTATCATCCGCGATAATTTATATAAATTCATTAGTCGTCGACTAATAGTCGAAAAATAATTAGTCTTTAATTTTCGGGGAGGACCAAAGGATAGCCTAGGAGGTATGCCTAAACACCAGAGTTAGTGTAAACATTCCTCAGTGTGATGTAAAAGATATTGGATGCTTCGGATCCATTTGACCTCTCGCTGATTACAAAAAGGACTAAGCTATGTATGTGCCAATATTCAGTTCTTGTGAAACTGCTTCTTTAATATCTCACAAGCTTTTTGGCAATTGCCTTACATTGTACTAGTTAAAAAGTTCTTCATCTTTACTAGTCATAGAAGTCTTCGGGTAGTGAAATTTCTACACGTTAGAAAAACTCGAATTTATATGTATGAGGGTTCGTGGGATCCCAGCGGGAAAGGGACGACGAAGCGCTTACTTATAAGCTCTAAGCGCATATTCTTCGTATTACACTTAATTTCATTTTAGCATTGCAGGTCCGCAGAGGTAAGCGCCTCAATGTCATTGAACGCGTGCGCTGCTTCGGTGCATCAAAAGAAGGCAAAAGTAAGCATTACTTTTCCATCCTGTTCAAAAGCTTTACTCTTCGCCGTTACAAAAGCTTTAAAAAGATATATTGACCATCCTAGCAAGTACTTCGTTATACCTTTTAAAAAAATCGAAATTGTGTTCAAAAAGTCAGTTGTTGTCTAAAAATACTTTTATTTTTTTTTATTTTTTCATATAATAACGGATTTATTTTACACATTGTTTTAAAACTAAGTCACTTCTTTCCAATAAAAACATTTTTATAATGTTATTAATAGGTAAAAAAAATTATTTTAAATAAAAGGTACTCTTTTTTTAAAAACAAAAACAAACAAAAAATCCCTCTTCAACCATAAGCATAACAAAACAAAATTAAAGCAATTTCTTTTTAACAATATTAAGAAATAGTAAGAACAAAATCCTTTTCAATAATGAAAACATCGTATTACATTAAAAATTCTTCGACAAAACCAACCTCCTTTCTTTAAAACAAGTACTTGATAACAAAAATTATAATTTCATTTGAAGAATAAGCAATAAACACTACTATAAAAAAAGCAAGTTCTGTTTAACAATATTTTGAAGTCTTTCAAAGGGGACAATGAAAATATTCAAGCACCATATTCATTAATTTTCATTTCGTAATTTTCGGTCAAATGTTTTTTTTATAAAATCTATTTTGCGCTGTGCGAAAACCGCTCTTCATCGCAAATTCGAAATTTTGGAATCCAAAGCTGTCATTTTTGACTGCACCTGTCGAGTAATAAACTTAAAATTTAAAATAACTATATTTGGAGTGTGTTCTTACTGTACAAAATATTGTTAAAGACTTTAAATTTTTTATGGCTAATTTTTTCTGGTTGCTATCCCAATTAATTTGCAGCAGAAATTCTTCGCTAAACAGAAGATGCAGACATTTGGAAATGTTTGTTGTACCCACTATTTCCTTCATGTAGGTAATCTGTGGAAAAGTTAAAACAACTCCATTTTAAATCTGTTATATTAAATATTTTACATACTATGCTGATACACAATGGACGGGCCAATCCATTGGATCAAAGCCAATTATTTTATTTTAATTACCTAGTACATACATATTCAAATTGGATCGAACAGCAAATTTTTTTACTTCATAAACTAAAATTTAATTGTGATAAAAAATATCCAATGGGCCAACTATTTTACGTAAGCTATAAAATCTTACCAAATCTTGTTCGGCATAATTAATAATTTGTTTTTCGGCATCCTCCAAATCTTGTTTATTATTTAATGGAAAATTTTTTGTATTTTTGTATTGCGGGAACGCTTTTTTAATTAATTTTTGCAAATATACGGCATATTTGGCTAAAATTTTATTTTGTTCTTCCAAGATTTTGGCGATTATTTCAAAGTTTTGCTTTAATTCTATATTTTCGTGTTCTGAAAATAATTTTTAACTATATAACTAAAACTGTGTGACTACTGTTTTTTACTTCATTACTTTGATATCGTCGGTAATACTAGTATTTTTCTCGTAGTTCGTATATTCAGCACATTCTATCGTTGCTAAATTCGATATTTCCAAGTCGTTTACAATCATAGAATTATCAGAAGAATTAACGACAGTTTCATTATGAATTTTATCATTTTTATTTTTATTTATTTCTTCCGCTACTAGCCGCCGTATATGCCGTTTAGAAACCCCAGCGATTTTACGGCTCATTTTTTTTATATTAATAATAATTAATCATAGTTATATATTTTTATAAAACTATGCCTTACAAATAACTTAAAATACCAACTTAACTTTATGTCGCACCAGGCACTTCGAATTCACGAACGAAAATCCATTGGCACGGGACAAAATGACGCTACGTTCCATAAAACGTTCTATTGTATTAAGTTCTGAGATGGAAAATGAACTTGTCTGTATTTTTATCATATATTTTAAAGTTCTGCGGCAAGCAAATATGTCAGAAAGTTTCATTTAATTTGATTTACATTTGGAATATGTCAGAAAGTTTCATTTAGTATAATTCACACAATATATATTTATCAATATATAAGCTGTAAAATTGATTAATTAAGTATTAAGTAATCATTAAAGTAAGTTCAGAGATTCCGAATAATAAAGTGTCTGTTTTGAAGTAAATGTAATTTTTGGGTTGACTCAAAAAATATTGTTCGAACTAGAAAAGGTGGGACAGTGTAGCGGTATAAAAATAGCAAATGCTTGCAGTTGTCGTTTTACGTATCTTTTATTTCCCAATTGTAGACAATACACGTAATTCTTTATTTATTGGGAAATGCAAAAAAGATAAAATATTAACTTACAAAATGATACGAAGGAAACTCAAGTAAAAAAAATTATCAATCATATGTAAATCAAATAAATCAAACAAATAAAATAAAAATGAAATAAAAGAATGTGATGAAAAAATAAAAAAATCAAATAAAATGTTCAAATAAAGAAACGATGGCAAACATGATAGTCCTGAACTATCTAATCTAGAACGAGGATTTGAGATTTGACTCGCGATATCAATCTACCAATAAAAAGTTATTGTCCCAGCACGCTACCCAATAATGATCATAACTATGCTGAATTATTTCTTGTCCTACCGTATTTTGTGTAAAAGTCTGATTGAAATTCGAGGAGAAGTGATAATCCAAAGAATGTCCAAGGTCGTGATCCAAATAATGATAATGATGATCCAATAAAAGACAAGTTACAAGAGTAATCCAAAGAAAAATCCAAAATGCAAAAATTCAAAAAGAAATTGCAAAAAAAAAATAGTGACATAGGTGTGCCTCCCAAAATTTCACAAACGCAAGTATCCTCTGTGGGCTTCAGCCTCTGCTTAAATACCCTCGGTGGACGGTCAAATTGTTTCTTGTTTGGGAGGATCTGCCCGATAAATGAAAAGTTCTCCATTCTATATTTTGTGACTGCTCATCATCTATGCTCTAATTTTATTATCAATTAATTGTCCAACCTTTTATCTTTGCCTTGTAATTTTAATTTTTATTTAATTCGCCGCACCTTGACGTGGTTGGTGTCATAACGTCCTGCGATTGAACTGCATGAATGGCTTTGTGCGACAAGGAGGGCAACTCAGGCTGAACTTCCCTTTCCCTCTTACAGGGCTTTTGGGCGATTAGTTTTTCTCAAATATTTGATCAATGGCTGAATTAATCGCTAATCAGATGATAATGCCAAATTTCGTGCAGCAAAAGTCACCTGATTATCATGTAAAACATGAATGTCAGTTGGCGTTCGTTTACTTAATAACTCGTCCCGTCACGAGTGTCTAATGGTGGAATATGAAAGTGTAGTACTTTTTGTGGTGTAAAAGGGTGGCTCGATGTGTACCAGGTGAGTAAATCTTTTCCACTAACGTACAACTGCATAGTGAAAGTGCGATATTTTGAAGAATATTTAACAAAAACAAATGATGAGGTTATTTTATTTGTCTTTCTTGCCGTAATTCGTGTATTTTATGATTGTTTGGTTTGCCATAATTTATATATTTTATAATTGTTTGTTTGGATTGTTTGGTGAAATTAGTTTCAGTGGTACTAATTCATTGTTATATTTCAGGTCCTGGGTATAAGTTATTTATGTTCGGGACACAGATACCCGTTGAGTCCCCAGGTACAGAGAAGTATTATTGACATTTGTTTTAGTTGTTTTGCAAGCTAATTCTTGCTTCTTTTTGGGGGTTTTCAACAGTGTCCATTCAATAATAAATACCAAAGTCTTTTTGGCCTGCACAATGTAAGATATATACACGTAGTTCTTAAGAAGAATTACAATTAATTCTATTTATTTTAATTTTATTTTTTGGGTTCAAATGTAGAGTGGTTTGTTTTAGTATACTTCTTTCAAATTGATTGACAAATATAATCAATATAAGCTTTTTTTAATTTTCTAGTCATTTAGTCGACTGAAGTTTAATTAATTGTTTTAGGACCAATGCTTCGATCAAGAAATATTTTGAATACCGTGATTTGTAGACACTTTAAAATAAAAACATAGCATTAAGAAATTTATAGAATTTTTTTCTCATATTAGATAGATACCTTAGTTGTCATTATTTTGAGCCGAAATAGACATAGCGATTCATCGTCGTCATATTTAATGACTACTTATCAATAAAGCAGCTTAAAATTTTGAACAAATCTACTTTTCTAAGGTGTTAGCGAAGGCAAAAGTGCAAGCGGAGGAAAGTGTCGCAGTCGCTAGCCGACGTTAGCAAAACGTGAATTTGGTAGGAAGTCAAAATTGTTACAATTGTTACAATTGTACAACAAGGCAACACAAACTTCCTGTTCCTCTGATAAACCTGGGAGCAAAACCTAAACCTCCATGGTGGTCATTTATAATCACTGCAATTTGAGTGCCACGGTATGTTTAAGTAAGCAAAAAGGACGAATGATTGGACAGCCAACGAAAACTCAATGAATTCATAAAAATTGTGAGGAGTGTTAAATTAAGCTTATGGAGGAATCTCTGTGCCAACACAGAGGATATCTCCAAGTCATTCGTCATTTGTCATTCGTGAAGCTTAGTGGTTAATGGCTTGCTCTTGGATCGGGACAGATCTGTTTGTTGGGTTGTTGTGCTATTACGGTTTCAGAAAAATATCTGAACACTATAACTGAAATCCCATAATGAGGTCTCACAAAACTACACAACTAGACTACCAAATGCGGTCTAGGGGTTAATCCAAAGAAAACGGAATTGGTGCTAGTCTCCTGGAATTATAAAATACCCACTTTTATGGAATTTAACTGAAACTAGCAGATAAGGTCGGACACCCCGACTTTACACTAAACAAAATATTCCACTGGAGGCCTAACATTCAAGAAAAGATACGCAAAGCTATACAAAAAACCATTTTAAGCACCTGGATAATGAGGTCACAAGCGGGGCACTGGCTCTATATCATCATTAGACGTATGCCTTGACATATGGAGTCGTGGGTTAGTGGCCTGCCTTTTCTAAGGAGTGCTGTAGGTTTAAAGATCGGGGTCATTACTGATAGCAGGTGACCACGCATTCCAAACGTCTAAATACCATTCTCCATCTAATACTTATAAATCGATTCGGTAAACAGTCTGCAGCTTTCGCAGCCATTAGACTTAATTAAGGCCACGGACGCGTGCCAATTTTGGACACTTCGGGACTCTGAATACGCACATGACTATACTGCACCTATACCCTTCCTTGACGTCAAATAAGACTAGACAGGAATGGAGTGAAGGGCTTTCCCGATGGAGGGGGTAAGAAAACATATACACTAATGGTTTCAAACTGGAAAGCAAAGTAGATGGCAGTAAACCGGCTTATTTAGCGATAGCCAGGTAACAACAGAATCCATTATAGCGATTTATGAAACGTTTAAGATTGTCTTAAACTGCCACCTAAAATTAAATTCATTGTCAGATGTAAGGTATATCTTATCTAGGTGCCTGGACACAGTGATGTTCTGGATAATCACAAGTTAAATAAACTAGCAAGAATCGGCTCCCCCCTACTAGTTTTTGATATACACCATCAGGTGGGTATCCAACTGGCCTCATGCAAGCTCTCTATATAAAAACGTTCACCGAAAAGGCCGACTAAACATGGTAAGCTGAACAGACATGCTTAATGACTAGGGTAACACTCAATCCAGTACGATCCAAGCGGCTAATCTTACTAAAGAAAGTTTGCGTCCAAAATGTAGTAGTAGCGATCACAGGACACTGTCTCATGGGTAAGCGTACCCAGACGCTTTGTGTCCCCTTTAATGGCTTCTGCAGAAGTTTTCTAGATGTGGAGGAAAAGGAGAACAGGTTTCACTTCCTTTGTCAATGCCACGCTCTCTAGGGTCGGAACCCTCGGTAGCCTCTACTTTGATAGTCTTATTGAAATTATACTACTTATTGATATCATAGATCTCTCGTGATTTGTCAAAGGCCCTAAATGGTTCTAAGATAATGGGAACAGGAAAAGGGAATCCCGCATGGAATCACAAGGACCCTAACTGTTGGCCCTTGTGTGCTTTTGAGCAGCCACTTCAGCATAAGCTAACCTACTTATAAAATAAGTAGTTAAGATGTGATAGTAGTAGATTTTTGGGTGTAATCAAGATTTGTTCAAAGAGCAAAATGGAAACCTAGGAGCAGTGAAATTCTCTTTAACTCATAAGGAGCAGTTAAAGGATCAGTCTATAGGAGTTGCTGAGAAGTATTAATTCTCAAATAAAAGATTGATTCTTTTCGACTGATCCGGTTATTTAGGGAATTTATCCTATTTATACAAATTTGACTTACATGTACATTAAAAGCTAGTTGTGTACAATGAATATTTAAGACTAATACATTGAGAGTCTTAGTAGATCCCTTAATCAATGATTTATCGCCCTGCATACGCGGTGCGCGGGCTACACCGGAATCACGTGAAAATGTGCATGCTTAATTTTGCACTGGGCAGAGAGAGTGACTGACCTAACGCGACTAGTGTTTACTTTTATGTCACGCTTTGTTCTTGAGAATTTGAGTCAGCGTCATCGACCACGCGCGGCTGATAAGCGTGCCACATTAATAATTATGGTTCATCACAAAGGTATTCTAACCTGGTATTCTATCTAGTCACTTACGAAATGAACAATAAGTCAAATTGCGGGAATTTTCTCAAAATAATTTTCCATCGACAGTAACGACTATATCTCTTAACTCTCTCTTCTAAACCGTTTTAAATTTCGGCAGTACAAACAATGAAATTTTAAAATAAGGCAAATATAAAAGCAAAACATCTGGGACACTCCAGTGAGAGTAGTATTTTAAGAACATGCATAAGAATCTGAAACAATATATAAATAACTTTGAAATATACAAGATAAAGGAAAAAACGAAATATACTAATGAGCCTTTGAAAATTACCACCATTTCTCAAAAGACCTTGGAACATATATTTATGTACTTTATAGGAGCAATTCCGATATGATTTCTTAGTAATTGATTTTTCAGCATATTAACAAAATTTGTTATTTTAATAATTCAATTCGTTATATTTGCCTTTGTCCGTGTTTGCTGTTGTTGCAATTGCTTAAGTTTTATGTATAATTTGTGTAAAATTACTGGAATATTTTGAGGTTATGAAGGCTAGTACGATGCCAGGGACTTCGTGCGACGTCACGATGTCACAGGTCTAAGTACCTACTGTCTTGTGTTTGCTCTTGAATCATTCCCTTTCTTCTAGGTGAGCTCTGTGAACATTCTTTCGCCTGTTGAACGGTTGTGTCTACAATTTTTGAATCGTTTTTCATTACCTTTTTTGTGGTGGTGGTGAAAAATGATCGTTCCGTCTGCTTTCACTTGTAAGGATATCTGGAAACTCACAATCTTATTACGACATAAACGAACGCATGTACTTGCCCCAAATATACTCAAGTAAGTCAAGCGCAATTAAGTGTAACGAGTGCATAGTGAGTCATACACCGCGTGCACTTGAAAAATCTTTGAGGCATGCGACGAATGTGGCGATATCTCGACGATCAAGCACCTTCGGGGTGATCAAGGATAGGTTGGATTCGATCACGTCAAGGAAATCAAAAGGGTCAAAGAAAGTGATCAGTCGGAGCAAAGTGTGTTGCTGACCACGGTCAAAACTCGAAAAAGGTTTTTCTCAAGAAAAGGTCGCGCGTTGCACTGTGATAATGCGGAAGAAATAAAGTGTAAAGTGTGAAATAGAGCGGCGGAATAAGGGCGCAAAAAACAAAAAAAGACAAAAATAGAAGAATAAATAACATTTTTGCTGGAAAAGTTTGCTATTCCTCCATACTTTCATCTTCTTCCATACTTTCACCTTGCTTGTAACAACAATTTTACGCAGACGGTACGATCAAGGAAGCCTATAAAAGCTCGAGACACCTTTTGTTTAACGCCCATGATTTCAAATTTTACGATTTAATCAATTCTACAGATTCCGGTTACGAAGTTATCAAGATCAATTCTAAGCTCATGACCATATATAGTCATAAATCATACATCATAACTGCTTTCTCTGGACAAAGAGAAATGATGATCGTTACTTTCCCCTATTAGGACTCCACCATAGTTTTTTTTGGAGTCCATTTACAGTCAGATTGGTTGATTGATTAATCAATGATATTGAAATCAGTCAATTGATGTTTTACACATGTAAAAATGGCACTACGGGAATACGGATAAGCATTTTCCCGATTTTTGCGTTAAATATGTGATTTTGTGTTTAAGTGGATATATTATTATTGTGTTTTGTTAAGTTCTATGTTATTTGTGATATTGTTTATGGTAAGTTTGACAATGTTACCTATTGAAAATATTTATATAATTATTGTATAATAATTTCGGTGTGATGACATCGAAACGCTTTCCTCTCCGTTAATTAATCCCGATTTCAATAAACCCTTTATTTTAACGATGGATGCAAATAGCGAAGCGACAGGAACAGTCCTCTTTCAAGGAGAAATTAGCAAAGACCAAGCTATCGCGTACGCAAGCGGAAGTATAAACAAGACCGAAAGCAGCCACTGCACTATTAAAAGGGAGTTATTCGTCATACGCTGGGCATTTATAATTATTTTCTAATTTCAAATCATCTAACCCCAAATCTACCTCTTCCAATTCCAACTGGCAATTTCAAACGGGTATATTTATATGCCATAAAATACCTGAACTTTATTACAGTGCATATTTTTAATCATACAAGTTATTCTCAGTTCAAGACCAAACCTTAAAACTACAGGTAATTTGCCTCCACTCAATCCCGCGCTTAATATTGCGAAGTGTACCCCCTTACGTGTCCTACTAATCCTAATTTTTTCACTTCCGAACCCGATGATCCCCCCACTACTTCATATTCTCCTTCTGGCCCCTCGATAATAGATCCTCGACTTCCCCATGTGGTTAACCTCCCCATGAAATCCGCTGGTCCTAGTGACAGGCGATATTTGTTATATCGGCTACATGACCATCGAATTTACGACAACATGCTGCTATTCATACCTGCACGATAAGCCTGACTCTGTCTGCATTGAAGACTAATGTAATGATTGCAATACATCAAGAAGGACTTCTTACCAATTTCGCCGTCCTAAAATTGCTTTTCATTAAATTCCATGAGGCCTTTAATACTCCTTCCCAAAACGTTTCAGACGATTTGCCCACCTATGCCTCTTGTGTAAGCTCCATTCGTAACTCCTACCATCAAAAAAGCCGCAATGACCATACGAATTTTTTCGTTCCTAATTCGACTTCAACCACGTCCTCCTTCCCTATAACTGAATTCCGGAACGCAGCCCACACTATCCATCTACTCACATGCAGACCTATATGCCAAATATTTGTTTTTGTGTTACGAAAATGCAATAGGTCTGCGTACAAAAATTCATGATGCTTTCCTTAATTCCCAGACATTTCCCTATAATATATTTGCCTTGACGGAAACTAACTTGATTTCTAGCATCAATAATAATGGATTATTTGCCCCAGACTTTAACACTTTCCAGCTGTAAGCACAATAATGAATATTTTGGGTGAGGCATCTTACTCGCGGCACAGAATCCGTATAGCGCTACTCTCTTCAAATCGTCTACATTATATTTATTTGGGTTTGTCTGCATTAATGTTACCTTAAATAAGCATCCTTTGCGGCTACCTTCGCCTGCCCAATAGTTGGGAGCATATAAATCTGCTTTAGATACAGTTAACTCTCTATTCTAGGCGATTTGACCATTCCTCGTCTCCGCTTTGGCGGAGGACGAGTCCTATTACATCCCGACTAACGCCACATCCGACAAGGAGATTTTCTTTAGTGTTCGCCTTGCTGACTCTGGAGAACCCGTAGTTACACTGAGTACCCATCTTCTTTCTACCCTCGATCGTTTCCACTCACCCCTCTGTTTATCGTTCTCTTAAGAATCAATAATCTCCTACCCGAATTTAGAACTTACAAACTTTTTCAATTTCTGTAAAAGCAACTATGGGAAACTAAACCACGTGCTATCCACTACTAAAATTGACTCCATCTCCTGTGTTACCCAACATCTTCTCACCAACAATGTCCTTATGTTTTTACATTCTGACATTTTTTCCTGTATAACCCAATCTGTACCCTAAATACCTCTTAGAACCCCTGTTCATCCCCGCCATGGTAAAAAGAACTGTGGCTCCTTTGAAATAAATGAAATGGACTTTGATGTATCGTCAACTGTTCTTCTTATAAGCGAACTCGATGCAACTTTAACTTGGGTCCTGACAGGTTGCCATCATTGACTTGAAACGATCACTTCTCCTAACCCCTTACCACCCTCTTCGAACATTTACTTACACAGGGTATCTTTCCTTGTTTATGAAAAGACTCACTTATTATTCATGTAAATAAGAGAGGTTGCAAGAGTGATGTGTGCAATTTTCGTTTTCAATTACTCCTAAGCTTCTTAAGCGTATCATTTATGAATCCATATTTTTCCACTTTTAAAACTAAATTCTCTGGGTTTTCAGCCTCGCTCCCTATCCTGTATCAAATCCTTTCTTGATCAACGCCAATACATAGCGCTTTTCCGCTCGATGATTTCTAACCACTGCGTAGTTCCTTAAGGTGCTAATCTATCACCTATTCTCCAAAGCGTATTCCTTCCCCCTCCGTCATTTAACTTTGGGTTTTGGGAGTTATTTGCGATACAGGGGTAAATTTTCGTTCTCATATAATAGCCTAAGCTAACTTCGCACTCGGCTTCATCAAATCGTGGTCAAAGGAATTCTCTAATCCCTAAGCTAGGAGATTCCTTTGCATTTCCTTCGTTCCTTAAGCGATTTTCACTTGGCTGACAGCCTTAATTTACCACCTTATGAGAATCGTCTGAAATTGAACGACTTAGAATTGTTAAGTAAGCGTCATGATATTGCAGACATTTTCTTCATCTATCAAATAATAACTGGTAATCGAATGCCCTTCACTACAATTTATACCCCCAACAGCAATCCTCGTCACATCAGAACTGTGTCATGATTTTTCATTCGGGAGCCGCCAGGCCATAAGTAATATAAGCATATAGTAGTATATATATATATATAGTAGTACAAGCATATTAAACGCAAATATCAGTGAAAAAATATGCTTAGTGATATTGAGCGTTACATTAAAAGTTGTCCGAATTGCGAAAAAAATGAAGTTTTCGGTATAATTCTAAATGCCCACGTTCATCACAGATATCCCAGAAAAAATTTTTAACAAGGTTTATTTATTATTTAAAATTTTTAACAAGGTTTATTATTTAGTACTGTGGAACCATTAGAAGAGTTGATGTCTAGAAATCAATACATCTTAATTTTCTTGGATAATTTAATGAACCTCGTCGACAGGTATGACATACCTAATGGAAGCGGTCGCAATTGCGTAAATTTTCTTTGATAAAATTGTCACGTTCTTCCACATCCTCAAGCGAATAGTCACAGATTAGGGCATTTAAACATATGAAAATTTTTCCCGGTGAAGAAGCAGTCTATCACTCCTATTTAACGGTGCACTTGAACGTGCTCATCGCTTTCGGACTATTATGGATGAAAATCCCAAATCATTTCCTAAGAACCATTGTATTTGTATGTATATAATAACAGTGTACACGATGGGATTAAATTAATCTATGTACGTGGATTGCTTTTACGGCTTCATAGGTGATGTTCCTTCGAATTTAATACAGTACCCAGAGCCTGTATATAAGCACGAGAGAGATTATCATATGATCCCTTATGGACTGTAAGAGTCTTTTGCTATCGCCCGAAAAGTTTTATTGGCCAGGATGCAAAAGTCTAAAGCGCATTACGATCAAGACGTACGGTCTCTCCCATACAGGAGATAAAGTCCTACTGAAAAGCGAAAATCGAAAACATGAGCTCTCAGAAATATAGGGGCTAGTCCCACAAAATAGAGCGAATTTTCGATGGAATAGGTATTCTCATGCATTACTTATTAGGAACAATGAATAGTACCAACGAACAAGAAGTATACAATCAATTGCGCCAACTTGAGTCTTATAAATAAACACTAGCCGATTTGGAGAGACGGCAAATAAGTGTTATTGAAACCGTATTAGAAAAAATCTTTCTCCTATTTTATAGAAAGGCAACGGACAATAACAAACCAAATTAACGAAATGGGATACGTAACAGATTCCATTCTTAAGGAGCAAATGTATCAAGAACTGGTTCTAAATTTGCAAGCCATTGAGATCGAATTCCGACAGCAGACCTTGCTGGATATAATAACCTTTGGCAGAAACAACCAGGTCCACCTATTATGTGTGTTTTCTGAAGCCTTACTCGAAGTTTATCACAAACTCCTTGCAACATGCTCGTATCAACAAAACTGCCTTATTTTGCTCAAACGGCAGGGCTGTGAACGCATTGCACCTACTGTAAGATAAATCGATCAAAAAATAATACTCTCCAGCTTCTACAGAAGTTGTTGAATAAGACTCTAACCCTTTGGGCATGCTTTCCTATGAGGCAGCATCCTGTGATCGCTGCTACCATATTGCGGATGCAGTTTCTCCTTAGTGAGATCAGCCGTTCGGGTCATACTGGATTGAGCGTTGGCCAAGCTTGCCTAGTGATGAGGCCTGTCCGTTTAACATCTCAGTGGATATTTCCTTTATACCGAGTTTGCGTGAGAGAGGCTGGTAAAGGCGTGCCAATTCTGGCAAGTTCATCTACCTTGCAGTTTCCCAGACTATCGCTGTGTCCCGGTGTCCAGACAAGATGTATCCTACGTCGTTCCGATAGTGAATTTAGTTTTAGGTGGCAGAAGATCTCGCCACCTACTTTACCTTCCAGATTGGAGTCATCAGTATAAATATGTGCTGATCCGCTCCGACGTGATGGTCTTTCACTCTACCTTGTCTGGTGGGGAATGAGTGGTAAAATTTTACATAAAAGAAGGGCATAATTGTGGTGTAGTCTGCATTCTTTGTCGTAGGTGCGTTCAAAACCCTGGTGTCCGAAATCGGTACGTATCCATGGCTGAATCGAATTGAGTCTTATGGCTGTGCAAGTCACAGACTGTTTAATACTAATAATAATAATAATAATAATAATAATAATAATAATAATAACAATCTAACAATCTAACAAAAGTGAACAAATCAAGAAAATAATAAAAGAGAGACCTATCCTACAATGCCTTATTTCAGTACAATGAATAATGAAATAGTATGATAAATATTCGGCGAAGAAATTGAAGAAACATATGCAAGTGTATGAAAAAATCAAATAGCAAAGGACACAATAAAATCATTATGAGCTACGGAGTTAAATTAGGAAGAAAATAAGAGAAGAAAATGAACAAATAAATAAACAAATAATTAAACAGATATTATAATAGTATTACAAACTAATATGTTCGTCATGGAAAGCGCGACGTTACGGTATTTCGATGGAATTAATTAGTTTTTGAAAAGTCCTGTTGGAGGAGGTAGTCTGGATATTGCTTGCTAGAGAGAGAGGGGAAGCCCTCTGTTTGAACGTAAAAAATGTATTTTATTCATGTAAATATGATGGACATTTATGTATCTATGTAGAAATGTGAGTTCCTGTCTTGCTAAAAACGAGTCTATACACGAGTTTAGTAAGGCTTTGGAAAAAGCCTATAAAAAGGTAATATGCAAGTGACGAGGTAGTTTATAAACATACTTTTAACATCATTAAATGCTACCCTCATTTATTCCTGCAATTTACATCAAGTTTGCTGAAAACAAAGTTATATTTGGAATGAGGCATCTCAGTAGATAAGTCAGTAGAACAAATCCAAAGTTAACGTAATGCACCATAATTGCATTAACATAGGTGCAGCAGCCAAAGGTAGAGTTTAGCTGTACCCCCAAGCTCCTTATTGTCTTCATTACCTCAATCTGTGTATTGCTGAGTATAATAGGAGGGATATTGATTTTTTTGATTTTGCTGGAGAGCAAGCTAGAGCTCGTTGTCCAGGAATCAACCCTGTATATTTTTTAAGTCCTCGTTAACACCAGACACACGACCCTCTAAGAGTCCAATAAATCTAAAAATGTATATCTGGATATCATCGGTATACAAATGAATAGAGCAGTTTGCAACAACCCTTGGTAAGTCATTATGTATAAACGGAATAGAAGAGGGTCAAGGATTGAGACTTGTGGCATATCACAAGAAAGAGGTACAAACCTGGAATACGAACTGCCCACTTTAACAGCCTCAAATCGCTCACATAGGAAGCTCTCCAATTATCTCATTGAAGATGACGAGATGACTTACACAATTTCTCAAGAAGCCTGCCGTGAATCACAGAATTAAATGTCTGACTTCCGCAATGAGTCTCGTTTAGCGTTCCCCACTATATTTTTTTGAATTCAATGAGAAGTTTTTTGTAGCCTGTCCAACCTTTTGTTCCTTTCGCTAAATTGAACATGCCGCGACACTTTTTTCGCAAGGCTATGATTTCAGGCAACCCCATGGGTTTAGGTTTGCCCCTTCGTCTGCCAAAGGGACAGAAAGCCTGCGTTGCCTTGTTTCAGGCCTTCATTAAGGTTTTCACTACCTCATCGAGCTCCAGCCTAGATTCAATGGCTTGAGGTTTCTCGCTCTGTATTGCATTACATGGGGCGGTGTTGTACTTAGCGCAGTTGATTCTTTTTTCTATTTTGGGAAGGTCTGGTTTACGAATTGCCAGACTAAATTCTATGTCTTGTTGACCAAAGAGGGAGTTCTCTTTCGACACTCTTCACCTCTTGAGAAGGCAAGCGGATCGTCGTCGATTAGTGTTAATTCACCTGACGGAATTGCTAAAAGTGGATTTTTTCCTTCATTGGGTAAAAGCAAGTAGGTACTAATGATATCGTCGAAGGGCAAGCAAGCAAGTTGGTACTAATGATATAGATAGTCGAAGAGCAATTCACCTCTGTCATTGATATCTGAGCGTTCGCGTCGCGGAAATCCTTCGTTTGTCAACTTCCG
Source organism: Proctacanthus coquilletti (assembly GCA_001932985.1). Lineage (NCBI taxonomy): Eukaryota > Metazoa > Arthropoda > Insecta > Diptera > Asilidae > Proctacanthus > Proctacanthus coquilletti. Next base: position 142,412 of record MNCL01000178.1, on the reverse strand, counting down.
GGATGACGTCACGTTTGCTGTGCATGCTCTTGGTGGTCATGATCCATGTAGCTAGAGTAGACCTACTAGCCACTATCAAACAATTATTATAAAGGGCCCATTTTGGAGGGAAACTGGCTTTAGAAGGATTGGAATCGGACCTGCAAAAGTTAAGCAGGTACCCGAAGATAAAAATAACACAATACGTAGCAACAACTTCGCAAAATGTTACGGAAATAATAGTACTTGCAGTGGTCATTTCGCTTATCTATTTACGGACCTCTTGAGCCTTCAAAACACTACTACATGTCACCCCCAACGGAGATTCTCCAAGAAGAAAGGAAATCAATACCGGCCGAACGGTAGACAATGTACAAAGCCCCCATGCCACTGATGCACAGCTAAACCTTATGTCGCACGAAGTTAATTCAATTAGTTTAAGGTAAGGTCTTTTGTAAGGATACACAAAATATAGCATATAGATATTCTTGAATTTAATATGTAAAAATGATAACATGCAGAAGTATAAAACAACATTTTTTTGTCAATAGATGTTCATTTTTGTTGTTCTTTAATAAACTAGAAAAATAAGAAAATCCTTTTTAAACAACATTGTAAGTATTATTACTATTAAAAATTAAAATAAAAACTGTTCGTAAAAAAATGAAAAATTGCCGCCCAAAGAAATAGAAAAAGAAAAAAACTCGATTTCCCACATTTACCCTTACGCACAAACCCTGAGGATTATTCCTCTTCCAAGAATAATTCTCATTTCACAAAGGCGGAGTAAATGCTAAGCACATTTTTGACAACATAAAAAAAAACGGCGTAAGAAAACCGCCGGCTTAAGCACATCCGGGCATAATATGGTACGGCATTATCGGTCGTCCGTTAAGAAGTGACCTGGCGTTAGTGTAAGTAGATCATCTGAATTGTGTGGGGATATAATACAACGGACGATAGCTATGAATCAACACTCAGAAGTGAGGAGAAGCCGGTGGATTGAAATGCCCGGAGATAGCCTTTGTAGCTCAATACTGGGCTGATTCTTAATTAGATTCTTGGATGATTTGCTCTAATTCTTTCTGAAGTAATTTTCTTGCATCAATAAAATTAGTACCGCAATCCGAATAAATATCACCTCATCCTCTCCTAGATACAAAACGTCGTAGGGCTTTCGCTGCTGCTGATGGAAGATCTAACACTAGCTCTGTATGAATGGCCTTTGTAGGCAGATAGACAAATGGGGGCCTTATGTTGTTTAGCGTTTTGATATATGTAAGCCTTCATAATGATTAGCCCAGCATAATCGATCACGACGTCTGTAAAGGGTTTATTAATGTTCATTCGAGATGTTGGTAAATTGCCCATCAATTGTATGGTCGTAGTATTTATGACGATGCTTTGTATAAATCATGCATTTATATAGTCTGCTAATAATTAATCGTTTAGTATCAAGGATCCAATATTGCGTTCCCAACAGTTATATGGAATATTATCTTAAATATCTACTCCACCATTAGCTACGTAAGTTTTCCATCTATATAGGTGTTTTTTTATCTATTGTAACACTTTCATGGGATTTGTCCATGCAAATATAGGAATGCTTGTAAATTGCATGATTTCGAATGTATGTACTAAAAGTTACAGCTTTTAATTGGTATCCTGTATTTGCAATGCTGTTGAATTTCGCCATATAATTATTTTTCACATTTGATTTTGCGGATGCATTTCGATCATCCAGTACATTTTTTCTACATCATAGAATATCTCCGTGTCGGAACTTGATTATTTATAAACGGGAGTCTGACTTGGAATTTACGGGCAATGTGTAGACACAAGACAAGAAGTTTCGCTCAACCTATAAGATGTCCGGTTATTATACAGAATGCCTAGAGGGTGGTGGTCAATGTATTGAAACGCTCTGATAAGGAAATTTAAAAAATGTGGTTTTTATTGAGACAATCATCAGTCATTATAATCATACTTAATCATAAGGATCATTTATTGGAGCAAGACGAAGAACTGTGGAACTTGTAATTACAGAACTGACCGGTAGCTCTGCACGCGAACATTTTGAAATACATTTGCTTTTGCAGTTGCATTTCTTATACCTCTGTGACCCTGACACGCTATTGTAAGATGCCGCCTCCCTCAAAAAAAATCAGTTTACTATCCGCCTTTGCAGCTAATTCTAATAATCTTTCTTTGCGCGGATGCATTTCTGCACGTGTATACTTGTACTTGAGTTGGCCATGTTCAGAGCACAGTGTGTACAGGTCATCGTCAGTACTCTTCACTACTGCTAGGATGTTGTTGGGTGACCCACGAGCCCTGGCGACGTCACGAATTGAAAGACAGACTGTCGCTCCCACTTCATTTGGAGGAAATTTGTCTTGTCTTCGCTTCAACATTTTCTTAGTTTGTTTTTCGAGGCATTCACCTGCTCTTTGCTTGTTGTTTTCAATGAATTTCAAGCGGTTGCAAGTCAAACACTTGAATGAGTCGTTCTGAGTCATCCGTTGTCAGTTCTAGTACCACGTCGTCCTCTGAATGTATGCCGTAAACTGCCTCAGTGGGAATACTGATAGAAATAAGACCACATGCTTGTGAGCCAAAGATAGCCTTGTAAGGCGATCTTCCTATACCTGAATGCAGTGCACGGTTCTTCTGAAATTGTATAAATTTTAGACCTGATATCTAGTCTAGGGTATTGTTTTCTGCCATCCACGCAGCCAAAATAGTTCCAACGTCCCTGTTTGCTCTTTCAACTGAACCCTGTGACTGGCTGTGTCGAGGTTTTTCGTGAACTATTTTTACTGAAGGCCACATCTCATGCAATTCTGCTATAAGCGAATGTACAAATTCCCTACCATTATCCGACTGGAGTATTCTCCATGGGTACTCCAAAAGTTGTATAGATTTCCAAAAGATGATGAACCGCTTCTTCTGCCCGCTTCGTTTTTAAAGGTCGCCGAAGCACAAATTTCGTTAGGCGATCTTGATGCACCATAATGAACCGATAATCATTGTTTATGATTCCATATCAATAAGTTCAATTTGTGTTCTAGAATTAAATGTAAATGCAAAGTAGGTTTTGTAACTGAATCACCTTTAGGCAACGCGCTCTTATTTTGACAAGAAATACACAAGTCAAGGTAAACCATAACTGTCTCTCAAGTAACATTACAGTATTTGTGTTGTAGTTCTTGTATCATGCGGTTCCTTCCTCCATGCCCAATGTCTAAATGAGTGCTGTGTGAATATCAAATAGTTCCTCTTGATGTACAAGGTACAAGACGGGTTTTGATTCGTTTGTAATTCGTTTGATTAATTTCTCCTTAGTAGCAATGTTAACAAGGTCAAACCGTTCCAAAAGCCGGTTGTATGGAAGTTCCCCTTCTTACTGCTCAAAACATCTTTGGCTTCTTTGACAGCGCGTATTCGATCCTCGTACTGATGAGTGGTCAGAAAGATGTTGTTATTTTTTCAACTTGGAAGACCGGCCAGCTTTTCCTCGAACTTTTTTTGCATTTCCCTCACGCCCATGGCGATGAAAAGTAACAAACTATAGCACAACTTCAAATTCGAATACGAAAAAATACGTCGTTGGCTTTTGTGAAATAAAACACAAGTGTGGACAGAGAAACACAACGAGTGGACAGAGAAATTTTAATTTTATTATTATTATAGACTACATCTGCTGGCCTTATGAGGATACCAAGTTTAAGTCGTAACAGGCAGAGTGCAAGCGATAATAAATGAAGATAAAATAATTTTAACTATGGATTCGTCCGCCACATCGCCCGTAAGAAGTCCATCCAAAAATTGTATTGATTACTGTAGGAGCCATATTACATCCTTGTCGAAAGCCTGTGTAAATTCGTACCCCTAGTGGGATATCTATTTTGTAGGGGTTCCAAGCAGTGGGACTAGCTAGCTCTAGGTTTTGTAGGTGTTGCCATTCCCCTTTTAAACTTAATTTCGTAGGTAAAGATTCAGTAATCCTTTTAAGTACTGAGAAGTCATCTTTAACTGACTTACGTGAGTTACAACATTATAGATTTAGTCTAATTGGTTGATTTGAATTGGAGTTTTGTCTAAACCTGGCACAGTGCTAGCGTGCAACTTTTTGCAAGCAGCCTTAGTTATAAATAAATATTGTAAACCTTTTTTTATTGTAAATAAATATTATAAACCTCTATGAAGAAGACATTTTAGTACTTACGATTTTCCATCTTTGCCTTGTGCAATTACTAAGGCAGTTGCCAATAAATCTGGTCTACAGAAACTTCATAGCTCAGAATAGTGTTTAACTCGCCAGCTATGTGCTATATGCTCCAGAAGTTAGATTACTGCTATGTGTCTTATTAATTCTTTCTTCTTGGTTTATATGTAGCTATAATCCTTTTGTTTGTTATGTTGGATAAATCCTGCTATTTCTTCAAGTCTCCGTGAATTGTAGTATGATGTCTTTTATTTCATTTAAAACATTTATATTTACTAATATACGTTAGTGGTGCGATTTTCTGACATACAATTTACATAACCCTGCTCATCCCTGCAGGAACTTTTACCCTGCTCTGGGGCACGGGCATATCTCATTACAATAAACTGCATTTTCTCGATATAAGCTTTATTCAAAAATCAACTGAAATCAATAGAAATAGAAATTATAGAATTAAACAAGAAACATTAAAGCAATACATAAAATATGAAGCAAGTAGATTAGGCAAGAACAACATTATACGCAAATTTACAATTTTTTTGAGATTTGTTCCTAAATTTTTTGTCCATAAATATGACAACCAACAAATTAATGAACGAAGCCGTGTAGAACGTAGTTTATTGTCAATTCTGTCACAATTCTGCCTATCATTGCGTCAATGGTCAAATCAAAATTTTTAAATAATTAACGATAATTGGCGTATCGTTATTATTATTATTAAATTCGAATTCGTAATGATTTTGATTTCACAAAATATCAGTTGAGTGTGATGTAAACAGTTTTAGCTTTTGCGAAAAAGGGATCAGACTATCAGTGTTATAATTTAAAATTTCTTTAATTTGTATTTCACTTAGTTATTATGTTTCCAGTTTTAATAATTGTATGTGTAACACCTGAATAGGAACATCGATTAGCTAGCTCACCTGAATTTCAAAGGGGCGTGAGCGACGGATAGAATCCGTTTTTGAGCTATTCATCTGTATTACTTAATAATTCATATTTCAGGTTGGCAAGGTTTGTTATTTCAATAATTCGATTTGTTAGTTTGGTTTTGTCCATGTTTGTTGTTGCTATCGTTAGTTTAAATTTTAAGTATAATTTGTGTAAAATTCGTTTTAATTCATATCATGTTTATTAAAGGATTGTGCTGACGCTATTGTGGTTGGTACTATTCCAGGAACTTCGTTGGATATCGGGAGCTTACAGTTCGGAGTACCCCGTTTTTCCTCATTTTTTAATTATTTCCTTTTTTCTGAGTGAACTCTGCGAACAGCCATTTATTATAACGAGTTGAAATCTTTAAAAGCCAGTAGTTAAAACATAATAATCTGTCTACCCGCGAAAAGAACGACGTATATCTCAAATTATTTTCCATCACGAGAATATGTAAAAAATGTTTATTATCATTGTGTATTGTAGATTTCAGAGGTGGGTATAAGAGACAACGTGTCCCTTTTTACATACATCAGAGGATGATCTGGCAACCTGTTTAATATTGTTGCCTTCATAAGCTGCTAGTTATATGGTTCTTCTAACAAAGCTTATCATTTTGGTCAGCGTAAAAAATGACGAGTTAACATTGGTTAGTATGTCTTTTCCAAACACATCTTTACGTTCGCTAGAGAAACGAAGAAATTCACACAAGAAAAGTGTGATTCTTTCGTCCTCAAATTGGCATGCACACTGGGTAATTGCACCATACGTGCAATATTAAAATGTGCTTGTTGAGTCTGCAGTGTCCTATTAGGATGCTGATTGCTAAACTGATCTCGCTACTCTTACAGTTGATCAACAACTTACTTATGTTGACGTTTGCCTGTTCGAGAAACACTTTTGCAGTCTGCCCTATTTGACTACCTTGTGCTGTACTTCCTCTCCGTCCATTTATTAATTAAAATTAGCTATAAACGAGGATACTATTTCTACACAAATTTCCGGGCCTATCATTCTAGAGTTAAATCCTTGCGTTGCCACCTCATCAGCAACTTTATTGCCTTCGCTGTTACGGTGAACAGGGGTCCAGATAATTGATACATCATTTGTTTGAATTACATGATGTAGCGAGTCGATACATTCGCTGACTAGCTTTGAATCAGTTTATGGGGACTCTAAAGCTTTTAATGCAGCCTGACTGTCCGAGCAGATAAGTACATTTTTGTTTTTATTGCTTTCCTCACGGATTTTGCCCTGGGAGATTAAAGTGTAAGTGCCAAGAGACTTGTATATGTGTATGTTCTCCGTCTCTCCATGCGCACCAGTCCCAGCAAAGCCTTCTTTCACCGATCCATTTGTGTAACAGACCGACTTACTTGGCCGAGGAGGCCGATTTTTTTGGTTTGACTAATAGCATTTTAAAGTTATTTTGCTTCAGTTAAGGCCGCCAGACAACCGTGCTGTAGCACAGGCTGGGTCTGACTACAGTCGAATACATCCAATGCAGCATATTTGGGCTTAATCTCTATCTCATTCCGAAAGCTTTTCGGCATTATCACAAAGTTACGATAGCCTTTCGTGCCTTTGATTCAACGTGCAGTTTGCAGTTTAGCTTCATGTCAATTGTTATGTCCAGATATTTAATGCTGTCAGCGTATCGTATGAGCTTCCCAAATATTTTCAGGATCTGCAAGCCTTCCAGCTTGCGATTGGAAGATTCCTCTCTTAGCAACCCTTCTCCACAATTCGCAATTCTTGCTGCAGAGCTCGTAGACTGTACTCAGGAAGTTATCATTTTTTAAGTAAGACAATATCGTCAATATGGGACACCGGAAAGCAGCTCATCCTATTAAATCTGTTGATAATAGCGGGCATACGATGCCTTCCATAAAAATAGGTTTTGTGGTTGTCGATCTTGGTGGACACAACACGTTTTTTAAAATGTTGTTAATCCACCTAGCAACGGTTGAGTCAATGACATGATTCACCACAGCAGAGCTAGCCGGTTGCAAATTGGTATTGTCCTCGATAAGAGGACACTCGGTGGATGTTTTTGTCTGATACGCATATTGAGCTCCATGCAGCGGGACTTCAGACAGGCTGTTTGATCTGATGTACCCGTCTACTATCTTTTCCAGTATCTTCATCAAGAAACTTGTTACTTGTAGCTATGCTGTACGTACCCCAAGACCAGAACAGCTCTGTAAAGCTTGATTAATGATTCACTTATGAGAGGTCTAGCGTCTTGTAGCATGGTTGGGAAAATCCTATTAACAGACCATTTGAATTTTCCCTCAGCGATCACCGATCTTGCCGTACGCCAGTCCTGTTCATTTGGTCCGTAAGGATCATCGACAGTGATCTGAGTCACATCTATCTTTATGACCACAAAAATGGGTTTCCACAAATGGGGAGTAGCTGGAGCGATCGCAATTGTATAGTTCTGTTTTTAGTTAAGAGTTTGTGTTTCCTGGCTAATGCTTTCTATTTTGGTGCGGAATTTTTCTCAGCTCAACGGGTTGGCCAACTTGATCTTCGTTTTAATTTGCTTCTGCACGATTCTCCAGCATTCCCATGCCGATTCTGTTTCGAGATGTTTGGCCTTGTTGAATTGTTGCCGTACTTTTTGCCTCAGCAGATCGATAACTTTATTCCATCACGAACTCGTTTTGAACACCTGTTCGGCACAATTCGAGCATATGATGTCCCCAATGATATCTTCTACAGCATTGGTCTCAAAGTTTAGAGCCGCGCTGCCCAATACTTTCCTGAATTTCCAGTTCGTTTTCTTGCGTTTCTGTAACTTTGCTCTGCATGCACCTGAAACATAAGCGTAAATGGCATGGTTCTATATTCGGGAGCTATTATGCTATTAGTTACCTCCTAGATTACAGTACACGTTGATCCTCGCTTACTCCCATGCGGCTCTTATGCGTTGAATGCATTCCTCCAGCCACCACTTAAACTCCAGGTTTTTGCAGGTGATGGAGAAATACGCTTATCGTCTGCTGCTTTGCTCGAGAGCCCGATTATCCGGAATCCCAACGTAAAGCGAAGATCTCTTTCGTGATGGGCTTTTTCAGGATGTTGGCTTGTTCCATACTAACCAGGAATTCCGAGTCATCGTTAAAGACCACTTTGAAACTATTATTTACGCGATCTCAGCAAAAGTTACCCTCGGCACAACTATGCCAGCTTGTCCCATCGGCTTCCCTTGCGCCTTCGCCCGTTTACTATCACAAGCAGGTGTTTTCCCGAGTGACAGTAGTCGTTTGGGTGTACTTCTAGTTTTCAGGCCTGAGGAGGACATATTTTAATTTTCCAACGAAACCTCCTTTTTCGACTCCTTAGGAGTCGTACTTATCAGTTTCATTTCTCTTAGACCATCTTGACCTGGGAGCTTTTCCCCCATGCTAACCGTCGCAGCATTTCCGGCCATCGGTTTTAGAAACATTCTCCCTCTCGCACCTAGTTGGCGCTTGTGTGGTACTCGATAGCAGTTAGCTGGGAATTTGACAGCTCCCAATCCGATTATTGCTGCCTCTGCAGACACACTTGCGCATACGCTACCCACCGGGCCCGGTACACATACTCCATCACCAACAACCCGAGGGAGCATTCGCGACGTATCCCCTGAAATACGAAAGTTACTCTTTGGGTACCGGACGTGGAAAAAACTTGTTGCAATGTAGGCTAAACGTACAAAACAAAGCCCTCCCTAGATAGAGGATGTACTATAAGGGCGAAGATGATTCCAATGGGACCTTCGTGATTCTGAGTCTCGATCGGACGTCGATCTGTACTCTAAAGATCAACCGTGATAGAGTTTAATGGCCCTTAACCGCCAAAACCAAGCTGGCTAAGGAGGCAAACCCGACGGTGGAAAGCGAATACACCGAAGATAAGTCGCCAAATAACGGGTAGAAGTGCCCCGATAATGACGCAACATCTAAGGTGGAAAGGGATAAAGAAGAAAGGACTCGGAGGCGGCTTCAGATATTGATATGTGTGCAAACAAATATGTCTGCTGTCTCATTTAATATCTTGTAAATTAGCTTGCAACATAGCAAGTCGACTTCTGCTGGATTATGTAGAACATTTGCTATAATGGGATTTTTGCATGCCTCATGCCTCATCCAATTCTAAATAAAGGTCTGAACCGACTTTTGTTACCTCCAGTCGACGTGAGACAATAATCATCTTTCAATCTGATAGAACATGGGGGTTACAAACGATTAACAGGGCAAAACATTTCAACACTGATTTGGCATGGAAATGCTGGAGTTAAGAGATTAAGCTTGCAAAACTGTTATTCTAGAACACACAAAATTCTGATTAAAGACATAACCATATAGCTAGGATCCTTCCAGCTACCAAATTGGAATACGTTGACGACAACATTTTAATAGGAGAGCATCTGCGTGACATCTATTTTCCTGGCTATATATACACAAACTGGGCGAACAGGACTGATGCACGGCTTAATCGGTCATCTTTGAGGGAAAAGTTAAATGGTTAATAACTCATTTCTATCCTATAAAATTTCAGAGAAATATAGGATTTTCCCAGCTATGTTAAAAGGCCAACGAATCATTAAGCAGGTTATTTTAGCCTTCAGATAGCAGCTGGAGAAGGGCTTGTGGAGGCTGTCATGAGCCACCAATCAAAACCGCATGTTTATTTACGGCTTCGATTCTACTTTGAAACTACTTGATTCTTACTTACTTGATTAGTATGTGCGTTTTCTCTTTTAAAATCAAGTAACCCACACAAACAATTTGTAAAAATTACGAAAATAAAATCGATTTCAAAGCTTGATTTCATTGTGTTAGTACACAAAGTGTTTCAGTTTCTGCTCGACAACCTTGCCTATATTTATTGTACAAGTAAAAGTAAAGAATTCAACCAATTAATGTGGAGTTTCTTAATTAACCCTCTCCTCCACAAACTGGTGACCCCAACAACAAACCACACGCAACAAACAAGCAACAAGCAAAAACAGCAATAACCAAGCGACAACAACAACAGCAGCAAGCAACTCCAACCATCTTCAAACAAATGAAGTACCTGGTGTCGGTGATTTCTTACCACCCGACATCTCGGCCGCGTCAATCAAACCCGCACTGTTCTGGAGGTATAAACCAAATATCTGGTTTACTAGGTTGGAGGCACAATTCCATCTAGCCCACATTACTACACAGCTCACTAAATACCACTACGTACTTTCGGTTTTGAATGGAGATGTTATAAACATTATGACAGACACTCTCCGAAACCCTCACCCCCTACTGTATGATCATATCAAAGAATTTCTTATTCAAAGACTTTCGACAACCGAATTTCAAAGATTGAATCAGCTTCTGAGTGATCTTACGTCAGGTGACCGGTAACCTTTACAGCTTCTTCGAGAGATGAAGGAGCTTGGCGGTTCTAGCATCACGGACGGATTGCTAAAAACCAACCCAACCCTGGTCAATCCACCCACACCTTGCAAACTGTAAGTACTCCAAAGTTTTTGGAAAATAAAATTGATCTGATGTTTCTACAAATTAAAGAACTGCAAACCCAAATTAAGTTTTTACAAACCCAACACAGATCCAGAAGTTCCGCAAGGCCTCGTTCAAGATCACCCTTTCCAAATTTACCGTCAAACAAAAACTTCTGCTGGTATTATTTGCGCTTTGTTGCCAACGCTACCAAATGCACCCAACTATGCCATTTCTTTTCGCAAAATTCTAACAACTCAAAAAATTAAAACGGTTTTCATCGCAGGCAACTGATGACAAAAGCCGAAACATACGTCGCCACTATATGTACGATAAGTCCTTAGCCAGATGCTACTTCGTAGATATAGGCGCCAATGTTTCAGTTCTACCACATCCGTTAATCGGTGGATAGCCGCAGACTTCAAATTAGCCGCAGCCAACAATAGCATCATCAACATTTATGGCTGAAAAATCCTCACACTTGATTTAGGCCTACGTAGAAATTTTGAGTGGCAATTTTACGTCGCTGATGTCGAGAAGCCAATAATCAGCGCAAATTTTTTAAGCCACTACGACTTATTCATTAACATAGCCCAAAAGTCATTCATCGACTCTCTCACATCACTTAAATCACATGGGATAATTTACAACGTTAATTTTCCAACAACACTGTCAATTATTCTGGAGCAACAAATAACTCCCAAAATTCAAGAACTCTTAATACAATACAAAGAAATCACTATAGATACTGGGTTTGCCAAGCCGGTCAAAAATTCGGTCACACATCGAATCATAACTAAAGGCAACCCAATCGTATCAAAAGTCCGTCCGCTCTCCACCGTAAAACTCAGAGATGCCAGGAAGGAATTCGATTTCATGCTCAAACAAGGCATGTGCAGGCCTTCTCACAGTTGCTGGTCCTCACCTCTCTACCTACTTAAAAAGAAAACTGGAGAATGGAGATCATGCGGAGATTACCGCAGACTCAACGCCATAACAATTCCGGACAGATATCCTATTCCCCTAATTCAAGATTTCGTTCATCATCTACAAAAGTGCACTGTTTTCAACATTGGATCTCACCAAGATTTATCACCAAATTCCTGTCAAACCCGAAGATATTCCGAAAACTGCGGCTCTTCGAGTTCCCTCGCATGATTTTTGGTTTGTGCAACGCAGCTCAAATTTTTCAACGCTTCATTCACTCCATTATAAAAGACTTTCCCTTCTGGGAATGTAGGAGTATTTAACTTTAAGAACACGTCCAAGTGTTCTAAGTTCTGAACGCGCCTAGGGAGCAAGTTTTTTGGAGTTCGGCTTTGAGCTTTGGGTGCTTAGTTTTTTTTTTTTTTGTTTTTTTGGCTGGAGGAACTCGAAGGAAGTAGCAGCGAAAAGCAGCGGTGCCATCCCGCCATCAACTACGAACACTAATCGACTAGCTTGACTTACTAACAAGTATTTTGTAGTTACAATTGGGTTTTATTTCAATTAAATAAAAAGTACCGGAATATTACTTTCAAGCCTTGCTGTAATAGCCCTTCAAATGAGGGCTCCTCCGGAAACTCTTGGTTCAAGGCTCGTATTTTGACCGCGTGTGAATACGATTTCAGAGGATGGCACCGCAATTCTGAAGCGGGAGACTTCGAGGGACTCATGACATACAGTTTTACTAAACTAATCTAACCCCTGGTACGTGCAACCTTTAGAGGAGGATATTAGCAGAATTGGCAACATATATTTGGACGGTGCGCTGGAAACGCTGAAGTGAATTCTTTCTTATTAATACCGTAAGAGTTAGAACATACTAGGCACGGATATAGTGGTTTCGGAAACTGAGGGGAATTAATCGGTGCCAGTGAAAGCACGAATCGTTCCAGCAATATGGAACTCCGCTGAATATTCTGGGGCCCATTCATAGCAGAAATCTAAACCGTCCGTGTGTCAAGGACAAAATTAAAAAATGAAATCAAATCAGGCGCGAAATTAACTTAAGGAACCAATCCGATGTGTGACGGTTGTAGGTGTAGTGAACAATCTTTAGTGCTACTAAGGGCTAAACGAAGTTACATAAAATACACAAAACTAATAACAAAAAGTATGCCACACAGAAGAAGACGCCAAGCTTCTAGTAGTATGCCGGCGAACGATTTCTCTGAATTGTTGAATCTAACGAAGAAATTGCGCGACTTCCTGTTAGGAAGAGAAGATTTAACAAACCGTCGTAAAAGTGTTCCGGCTCCAGGAAGGCTGCTGCGAGAACTGGATTCAAGACTTCGAAAATGCCTCATCACTATTGAATTGGTCACCTATAGAAACATTTTTGTGTGAAAAACGACTGTTAACTGGTTCTGCGAAGCCGTTCGTTCTCAAAATATTTTGAATGGTTGGGAGGATCTGAGAACGTTTTTAATCGATGAGTTCGCTGAAAGCGTTATAAGTGCAGATATTCATCGAAAATTAGCGACGCGCAAACACAAAAAGGACGAGTCCGCATACAATTTCTTTTTAAAAGTAAAGGTGTTAGGAGCCAAAGCGCACATCGGTGAAGCCACGGTCATTACACAATTGACGGCATTAATGACACGACTCAAGACAAAGTCATACTATACGGCGCGAGAAGTTACAAGGAATTCAATATTACATTCGACATGTATCGCTATTTTAAAGAACGATGTCAACCGGAACGACCTCATAATAATAACCAACTAAAGGCCAAGATTAAGAAAGGAAATTGTTACAATTGCGGGATTAAAGGCCACGATGTCAAAGAATGCAAGAAGAAATCGTTGTGTTCCATTTGGTTTAGAATTCGGACATAAATCAACAGCTTGTCCATAGGAATCAAGCAACCCCAAAGAGAGCATTTGCTCAAAGGCAGTGACACCAGTCGCGATTCGAGCTCGGCTCTCAAACAAATAATTGTTAATGATGTTTCAATTTAAGACGTCGCCGGCACAGGTAGCGATTTAACACACTTGCGCGCCTGCGAGTATATAAAGCTAGGGTCGTCAACAATACTTAGGCATACTATTGCGATAAGAGGATTGTCGTCCTCCTGTGTGGAAACCCTAGGCACTTTTATCGGTCAATTACGAATCGATGATCAACCCTTTGAGTGTGCAGTTCATGTCTTGTCAGATGAATACTTAGAATACAAGATGCTTATAGGACGCGACGAACGGATATCTCGCATGCTCACAAAAAAAATACAATCAAGAAAATAGATGACTACGCTTTTGAATGTTACGAATGAGGTACATGATTCCCATGTTGGTGTAAAGGAGATCCGACCACAAATAACTAAATTAATTGAAGGACTTAAGAGCACTACACCAGAGACTCCGGTTTTGGAAATGAAAATCGTGCTGGAGGATGAAATACCAGTAAACCATAAGCCACGAAGATTGTCTTCGGGAACGGAATCATTCGCCCAAGTTCTTCAGAGTATTCTAGCCCAGTTGTGCCTGTAAGTAAGAAATATGGTACTAAGCAACTCTGTATTGATTACTGACTGTTGAACAAAAAAGTAATGAGATAGATTCCCATTGCCACTCATAGATGACCACCTAGAAGGACTTCACGATGCGGGAGTATTTTTCACAATTGACCTTGAAAATGGATTCTTCCACGTCTCAGTCGTATAAGAAAGTACACCAGCTTCATAACTCACAGTGGAGTTCCTGCGTATGTCGTTCGGGCTCTGCATTTCTCCATGAACCTCGTGTTTCAGCCTCTTATTCAGAAGAAACATGTTAAACTAGTAAACATAAGAGAGAGAGAGCGCATAACGAGTGGGGCATTTGATATTTCTCTTCTCCTCTGCTTGCCTTTTCTGGCAATACTCCTCAATCCCTTTCACTTTTCGTGACGCCATTTCACAAAACGGCACGACAAATGAAGTTTCACTTCAAAAAACCAATTTCAGTCTAATGGTTTTTCCTTTTCCAGTATAACATACGCGTGAGAGTATTTTTTTATCGAAAATATCTTGCAATTGCCGCAAAAAGAAGGAGTACCAAGAGGTACGCGGAATGCCTTTCTCGGAAAACACCACGTTTTAAGAAAAGTACAAAGCGCAGATGCTCGAAAATGTAAACGCCACCAGTTTTATATGAATGATTGTAATAGAAGGATCCTCGGCCACCCAAACAAATATCCCCAAAACCAAAAACCGGACCGAAAAGTTTTCAATACATGAGTGACATATAATTTCTATTTATGGTTGGGACATAAAGAAAAAAAATTGGGGGGTTTGAACGCCAATGAGACGGAGGTCAAGAAAACTCCAAGCCTTCGAATCCAAAACTCCCGGCTTGACGATAAACCCGACAATAAATCTGAGAAACCTCAGCCGCCCCATAGTTTTGGAAGCCTCAGTTAAGCGATACAACAGAGCCGATTGTGTATAGGGGGTACACGACCCCTATATACATACCTGTTTGGAATCAAGTGTTTCTTAAAGTCATCTTCTGCAGAAAGAAATCTTCTGGCTATCGCAAGAGATAAACTAAAGAGTTTTCCTAGCGAGTGATATTATACCTCTCAAGAACGAAGTCTTAATTGACATTTTCAATGCAAATATTACAAGGGTAGAACTGACCAACTAAAGTTTTAATTTGATCTCAGCAGATTACTAATAGTAAACGCGGCTACCTCAAAATGATAAAAGGTATAATAAATCGGCAGGAGCACAAACTGCATGAAGACGGTTATGGAAAATATTCTCGCGAAAAGATGAGGAAGGGCATTCACGATCCTGACGAGATAACTACGAGGATTATACAAATAAATAAAATGAAGAACAATGACTGCGGGTCTCTTACGCAAGCCCCAACATAGAATTTAAAAATATACGGTCAGAACCGCAAGAATGGCGACTGGGATTCCTTCATGCATACTCCAGCGTCCGGGTTACATGTTCAGCGAATTATCGTCCCCAATAAGTCTCGAGAAAAATATAAGGTAAGCTCAATTGGGAGGGTCAAATCAGAGCAAGTCAAAAACTTGGATGCAACCATCTCTATTGACTCTGCTAAAGAACCCCTTTACCAAGTTATAGCAAGACCTCAACCTCAGTCCTAGTTTAAGTACTACTGGAAAAGTCTCAATATCGGAACTCTGTTACTAGTATCACGACATATTTCATTTGACAGAATTCGAATTCGATTATACTATCGAATATAAACCCGGAAAATATAACACGAATGCAGACGCTTTAAGAAATTAGGGCGGTTAGAAAGGGTAAAAATAGGAGTTTTCTAGATTTAGCCCTTTGAGGAAATTTTTTTCGTACATATGCGAAAAAGATCAGTGGTTTTCATTCGTTTTTGCAGTGGTTCGAGAAATGCTTAGTTTAGTAAAAGTTTATTTATACAGTTCATTAAGAAAAATTTAAGAGAAGCGCGATAGTGCTTCCGGTCTTTTTTGCATATGCATGTGGAAGCCCGATCCCCCTCTCGCCCTCTATTTTACAATTTCGAACATTCATTAATTGGCCTTATTAGAATATTTTGTATAAATTTTGTTGAAAAATATTAATATTGAAATAGTGCACCACGAAAGTGAGCACTCCTGTCCGGAACAGACTTATCGAAAATGAAGAAACTAAAAATGAGTTTTTTAGGAAATGGTAGATGTGAAGTGAAATAATTGACTTTAACTGAAAAGCTTTCAGTTTTGTACGTTAGAAAAAGTATACGTTTGGATTAAGAACGATTTTTTTGTGCCTAAAAATGTAAAAAACAACTTTTAAAAAATCAGTTGACAAGTTTCTGAGAAATTTGAGTAAAAAAAGATGTAAAACAACCGCAATCCGGGTAATACCACCAAAGCAAAGTGCACCAGGTCCATATTTGATGGGGTAGTCAATACTATACAATACAAATGCATCATTATTCGAAACGATGGATAGCACAAACATGACATTTACAGTCGACTGATCCAATTGGAAATAGACAAACAGACTTTGTCTGAACGAAGAAAGCGACAAATAAGTGTAATAAACACAACGTTCAAAAAAGTGCAATACGGATGAATGGTTAAGAAAATATCGAAAGAAAGAAAGAAAATTGTCGATAGGCTTGCTGCTACAGGTCGTCAAAATCGAATTCAGGCAACAAAAGCTGCTCGATATCGTTACTTCGAGCAGAAACGCGTGTGTGTGTGTGTGTGTATCACCTACCACTCTGATGGAGATACATCACAAAACCCACACCGCACATCCACATACAAATCAACTCAAGTGCCGACCCACTATATAATAAAATAAAATGGTGATTAAAATCAAAATCCCCAATTCCACTTTAAAAAATTTCGAGTCAAACCAGATATATCTATTTCTAATCCATTCACTCCCCAATTTCCGATATTGGGTACTCCTACGCAGGAGTAGAAATTCCTTCTGTTAAGACCGGAAGGCGCTAAGGGAATGAGAAAGGTTACAAAGAACCTACGAAAAATACATACGTTAGCGAATTACGCGCACCCGTAACAAAAACAGTATTATCGAACGAGTGCGTAATAAAAATTCCTTTTAATCCCATTGAAGAAAAAAAAACCGCTTTGTAAGACCAGAACGCAGATTCCTCCTACACTGCTAAAAGTGATATGCCCCAATACATGGTTATACCCCTTGATGGAGCTTAAAATAGCGTAAGTATTTTGTCCAGGCCAAATTATAAGTGCCCGACTAAAAGGGTAAGGAATATTAATCATCAACGATCTATGGAACCTGCAAACTAGCTCAACAGTATTAATCTATAAGTCAGGGAATATGCACCCATTAAAAATCTTTCAACAAGAATATTTCCCAAAAACTAACGAAACACAGGATAAACTAAAAGAAATCTTTCATAAAAATTAACTAAAGGTGACAACCCCAGAAATTATGAATATGTATAAGCACCGCAAGAGAAGTTACGATGGCTTCGAAAGATCTGGCGACGGAAATATTTGAGATAAACTACCATCCCAGTATGAAAACTTTCAATATTATCACTGTATCGTCTCTAAGCCTAGCCGGCATATTAACAGCAGTGATTACCGTCAAAATGATAAAAATCGTACTCCAATTTTTACGCACACTTCGTCTCCAATGCAGAAAAAGAGCAACAAAATCCTCCTTTAAGTAATATAAAGGCTACCTTACTAGCTGCAAAAAAATACCACGCTGAGGAAAAAAGTAAAAACAATCACCGCCGACACGACTGCCACTGACGCACGCCCCTTTGTGAAAAGCAAAAAAAAAAAAAGAAAAATGTAAACAACCAAAAAACATCGGCACTTTGCTATCCTCAGAACTTTATTTGGTTTTTATTTTTATTTTTGCGGTGGTCTCTTGGCGGATAGAGCCATGCTAGCTGGCGTCAGACACCCAAGACGGACCCTCATACTAATACTGGCCGGGTCTGCAAACCAGTCGCCTCATCGATTCCGATCTGGTATCTGTCGACCAACTACCAGATGTCATACAACTCGCCAGTGTCCACAGTCTGGACTAGTGCTTGACTCTTTGTCAAGACAATTTAAAAATTTCCTTTTATTATTAATTTGATGTTTTTTATATTTTTTCCGTTTTGAAGTCACTGTTTTTTTTTTTAGTGATAATCCGTCTAGTGACTTTCCTGTGCTGATACTTGGACGAAAATCTCACTCTCTTTCTGCTGTTTTTCTAACTCTATTTTTTTGTTATTTTGTTTTTGCACCTTTTTCATTCGAGGATTTCGCAGAGGCACCATTTAATTTATGTCTTTTAAGCACATCAGTAATTTAATACAGCAAAGAGAAAAAATGTATCGCGATTTTTCGCTTAATTACGAATAAACATTCAATCTCTTTTTTGTTCATTAGAATCAAGGCATACGCTACTTATTTAAGTTGTATTTATTAATTTTATTTTCGTGCGTTGCATATATACAGCCTAAAGGTAAAAGGGCAAAGGGTTAATTCAAACGAAGCCGTACATCATACGAATATGACTGATTTTTGAGTTTTTCCTTTACTTACACATTGAACCCTCGCTATGTTCCAAATTTAAATGCTCTAGCTCCATTGGAAACACCCAAAAGATTTTGATGATCCGTCAGTCAAAGAGTGCCGGAAACTGCGATTTTCAGATGTTTGTACCATGAAAACTGCTGTACCTACACGTATGGAATTTTGAATACTGCGTTGAATTGGCAATCCAACATACGTACAGATTGAGCTCTGTGCAAGAACTATGAACGGAGATAGAAGGATGTTAAAAGTAGCTCGAAACGTTTTGTATCAATAGTCCACTCCTCATACGTAATAAATTACAAAGGATTACTTTTACACTTGTACTTTACAAAAGGTAGACTCGAATAGGAACTTAACTTGAACTTAAATTCACAGACCGAACTTTAATAGATTTTGACTAAATAGCTATTCTGATTGTAACTATGCTGCAACCGCGACTGAGACCCTGACTGAGACTCTAACTGAGACCCTGACTGAGACCTTGACCGAGATCTAGATTGAGACCCTGACTGTGGCCCTGACTTCGAGTGTACTGAACTATAACAGCAAATGGGGATGCTTCAGAAGCTTTGGGCGACCCTTGGAAGTCGTCCCATGTGGGTTTGTTAGAATCGGGTGCAAAGGGCTATAACTAGATGCGAGGTGGGCGAAATTTGTGTCAACCTCATGCAAGTGAGTTATCACTAGGTCAGGCTGCAGGTGAATAGAAATTACAAGTGGATTATGGTAATTTGGATCGCTTATTCCAGGAATTTATGTTGAAACTGAGAAATGATATGACTAACGGGGGATGGTATGGTGTTGTTAACGGCGTTTTTAGGAGCAACTAGGATTTCTTCAGTTTATAAAATTTTCACCGCTAGTTTGAGGCTCCACCGAAATATTTTTCATTTCTGTCTATATTTCTTCCTTTTCAAGTCTTTTCCTTTTTCAGAAATTCTTAAATATTTTAAATGCTATAATTGCAGTTAAACAGAATAATAGTTAAATTTATTTCTATGCTTGATACGTTAAATTTATAATTTTTACGCTTTAGTTGCTCTAATAGTTCCATATTCCTAACGTTCTATGAGTACAAATCGTTTAAATTGAATTGTTTAAGTGGCTTATTTTCTTTTATTTTCGTTACTAAATTAGATAGTATTACTTTGTCATGCATTGTCCTTTCTAAATTACTAAAATTCTGATTATTACAATTTTACATTTTCCTAATTTTCTGAGGTAGTTAGGCTTTATTATTTTGTTTGCTTAATTATGTGTTATGTTCGTTTCTTTCAGACTTTTCGTAATTATAATAACTTCGTTATATAATTATTATTATTTCCTTAAGTTTTTATTTACGGAGAAATTAAGGACATATTGTTTTCCATCAACTAGAAGAATATTTTGGCTTTTAGCGATAAGGAGTTATTGTGAGAGTCTGGAATGGATTCGATTAAGAGTACCGTATTTTACAAAACTGGATGATAAGCAATGTTATCTGCGATAAAAAAAGAATTCGTTAAGATTGAGTTTTAAAGTTTTTATAAGCGTGCAACTTACCTTGTCGCAGTGGTGATGGTCTTCCTTAAAGTTATGAAAACCATGCTGTAAGATAATATTTTCTTTATTTCAGAAAATTGAATTAATAATTGGAAATTATCACAATGTTGAGTTCTGCAAAGTCATGGAAGCAAGATGGCCTATTGGATGAGGGCTGTCCCGGTTATCCACAATCGTTTTAAGGAAAATTATATATTTGAATTGTTTAAATCTATCGAATTACTTCACTGACGTTCCAAAGTGTAATGTAACAGGAGTAGAGGCAACACACCGAAATACCTTATTAATTCAACCTGGAGAAGCTCTATTGGTCGAAAGGGTGGAAGTTTTGGAGATTGTTTTTGTAGGGAGCAGGTTTTCTCGAAGAATTATTTTCTCTTACCTGTGCCAAATTTCTCATTACCGGCTACATATGACAGGACGATAACGGATGCGATTAACCTTAACGAAATTATACCACTGTTCTTCATACCGCCGGAGGAGTTACCATAATAAATAGGACTGGCCGTAACCCAAGGGTTAATCTCCAATTAAGTTTGCAATTTCGAATTAAATATAGTAGAATATAAAAGCCACGAGTAGAAAACTATCAAAGGATTCAAATTTTTGAAAAAGCTTATAACAATTTTAAAACAAGAAATAAATTAATGAAGAAGAGACGATAAAACCTGAAGAACAATATTCTCGAATTCGAAATTTGTTAATAATTTTATAAATCGGCTTGAACCAATATATGTGGAAAGGCTATATAAGAAGACCGATAGGGGACAAAAATGTTTGAGAGGACAGCTTTGGTAGGTGAAGTGATTCAATCCTGAAGAGTCAATTTGTGGATTTATGTTGCCGCTGGTCGAAGGAAAAAGGAAACAATTTTTGGAAAAGGAGTAAAGGAAACGGCAAGGGACTGAAAAATACTATACCGAAGAGAACGGCAGGAAGGAGGACCACGACAAGCTTGGGTTACAGGATGGACGTGGACACAAAAGTAGGAAAGATTTGATCTAGGAACTCAAGGTTCCAGGAATCACAGTGGAAAAACAAGCCCTTTTATTTAGTCCCTTTCTTGATTAATTGTAAGATCGCAAAGTCAGTTGTTTTTGTAGGCATAGCACGAATGAAGTGTATTGTCCCGAATGCTGCGCATTTGACTAGATTGTTTAATTTTTCTTCTATTTATTAGATTTTTTTTATTTTTATTTTTATTGCTTCTCTTGTTTTGATTTGATTTGATCTGCTTATTATTTTGATTATATAATACTTTGATTAGCTTTGATTATTATTATTATTATTTGTATTACATATTGACTATTGATTATTATGATTTAATTTTTTTAGCATTACACATGTTCTGTTGAATATACGTATTTAAATAATGCACCACGGATTGTAAATGAGTTAATTGCATTACATCCTTCGATTCGAGTATTAGATATTTGACAGTTTTGTTTTGTCACCTCACTACCTCATCGGTTCGTAGATCCAGGTGAAAACTATGTGGCACCAAGAAGACTATCGGCGACCAATCCACCCTTTTCTCCATGCCATGAAAATGGTTTGTGACAGTTGTCTTAATATTTGGAAAATCTAGATCTGTGATGACTTTAAATTCTTTCGCATTGAATATGTTTTTAAATAGGATACCTAATTTGCTAGAGAAGAGTACCTGTTCAATATCGTCCACGTCGATCTTGAGCAGTCAGAGGTGGTGGTTAGTATAGAAAGTGCATTGCATTAATTTTGCCTCGTCATCTAAGGTAGGTAATAATTTTGTTAGTGATGTCAAGGTTATAAGTATTAATGTATCCTTTTATCAATAATTGCTGGGCGTTAATATGAGCTGTAATATTTCGTATTTGATCAAAAATCTGTTTGTGACCCTAACTTGTTTGTTATTTTGAGTTATTAAATTTTGGTTGCTCTTGTGTAGTTCTTCGAGTGTCTTTTAATCTGCATTTTATCATCATTATAAAAGTCCATATATATATTTGTTTATAATGTGTTAATATTCTCTACGTTAGCTTCTAGCAAGGCCCAGCTGCGATTAAGACTTCTGTATATAAGACGATCAATAAAGACTTGGGTTGTAGTACTAAGAAATTAGATTATTTGATATGGGCTCTATAGTATTTTAAATTGTTTTAATGTCTTAGATATGATCGCTGTCACCTGGAATGATTTTTTCCTCTTCTCACTCACTCACTTGATAAATTTTTTCCAACCCCTTCGTCTTCCTTCTCGGTTTAGGCGCTTGATAGTGTTGTTGTAGAGATTTATTATTCGAAGGATCTTTTCTTTGACTATTTTCCTCATAGTGTTTCAGTAGCCTGATATGTTCGTTGATTAAATTGTCCAGGCGTTCTATGTCTGCATTGGCGTTCTATGTCTTATTATTTGATGTGAAATGGATATCGATATTCAAACTAGTACTACTACTCGTTGTCTACAATAATCTTTTTCACATTTCCAAACTGAGCAAAATAGTAAGACAATTACCGTCTAAATTCTACCCATGTTCTGAATATATAGCAAAATTGACCTCCTTTCCTTAAATCTCTTTAGAACAAAAAATCTGACCGAACACTTGTATGAGTGTATCTAAAGTATCTAGTCATCTAGTAACTGCGTTATAGATTTCAAATTTTAATTAATTTTTTCCTGAATGACTTTACTTCCCAATTGTAAAAAAAGAAAATGAGATTCTTTTTTTACTTTACAATTGTTTGAAACAAAGAAAAAAGTTATAAAAATGAGTGCACCATTCATTTTTTAAAGTTTTTTGAAATTTTCCGAAAAATAAAATTAAAAAGCCAATAAATACTAAGAAGTTATTCTTCTGGAAAAGGTATACGTAAGAGAATCATTTTTAATAAAATTGTGGTCGCACATGCACATGATATTTTTTTACGTGTAAAGCATAACAGAAAAAAAATAAAATAAGAGCTTAGAGGGGCGGGGGTATAATTTTTACAGTTGTAAATTTAACGACACTTTTATGCTTCGTGTTTATAAATTACTCTGCAATTCAATAGTACATGGTGCATCACATTAACAGAAACCTTATACTCTTAATTAAGACTAAATCTCTGCGTGTTGTACACGCCAGAGGAAAAGGTTAAAAACTTCCTTCGTTTTGGTTTTATTTGAATTTGAATTGACTCATGTCATTTCTTTCCGGGTGCTAAATTCTGATCTATGAAAATTGAGGCATAATATCACATTATACACTTTCAATCTAAAATTAAATGTTTATATTGGAAAGCGTATAATTTAATATATATAAGTAGTATACGCTAAATACAATAATATCAATCAATTTAGGATTTTTAAATCAGTATGAATTAAATTTGTAGTTTTATAAAATCAATATAGATGATTATATGAGTTTAAAATCTCTATAAGATAGATATTAGTTCAATTTGGAACAGGGATGTATGAATTAACTAGAAATAAAAGTATCTGCAAGTTAAACTTTTATATTAAACTTAAGTAAATATTTACATTTGTTACAGTTGTATTCATCATTTACTTGAAACTAGGCATTAGTCAATCTTTACATGTATTACAAATATCTTATAATTAAAATCTGAAATATCAGCTGTCGTTTTTACTACTTCTATTAACATGTACTACTAACTTGTAATTGTGTGTGGTGTATAATACCCTGTATTAGAATTAAGGACATGGACAAATTATTTTAAACTAAAATATCACAATTGTTCTCGATGCCATCAGGAACGCATCAATTTTACACACGAGCTAAGTTACACACATCAACTCTTATAAATCTCCATGAACTAAATAAAATAATTCTTAGCTTATAGCAGTATCCAATCTGCCATCGTAAGCAAAATTTATTGAAAAATAGATAATTCCTATTTAATATTGCTTTACCGGAAAAGCTCATTGTAGAGCCATTTACATATATTTTTTTGCAGACAAACTTAACACTATCACGTTTTGTAGGTTTCTTTGGACCACGGGCAATGTAAGGATAGAGGGGCGTGAATAAACTCAGTATTTACGCCGCGAAGTATAATGTTAGATGTGAATAGCAACAGTTCGCGGAGAGGATGAATTCCTGCCTTGACCTGCCTGTGACTGGGTTAACATAATTTGGTTTGTGGTGCGGGCTCTGTTATTTTGACGCTCGCAGGTATTATGAGTGTTTTGACTTTGAAAATTCATGCGTTGCGTCGCTATGACATTGAAATTACAATGCATTCTGCGTTGGTTATTCGGGACGTCCGGCAAAGCAAAACGTAGCTTTTCCCAGAATAACTTGTCGCCCCACTGGAGACAAGTATTCGTCTTTAAGTAAAGTCGTATATCTGGATCAAGGTCTTTTTGAAGCATTTCACCCAGTAGAATAATGATTAACCGACGCTTGCGATCACGAAGAACCTGATGATGAGCAGATTTGAACTCAAACCGGCACCATTCCGACTTGATGAAGTTTTCCGATAAGATCATTATAGTACGCCTCGATGACTCAATGGCCTGTACAATTGTATCAGATACGTACGCTCCTACCGGGAAGTCTCTATAGTGCAAACAGAGCTTGTACTGAGGATCTCCGTTTTCAAGTATAGGCGTTAGACTTTCGGTGACAAAAGTCTCATCCTTGGAACTGTAAGAGACAAACGCATCAAAAAGCTTATCACGTTCGTTCTTATCAATATCGTTGGCACTATAAAACAGTCTGATTCCAAATCGGGAATGAAACCAGACACGTATTTCTTGCCGAAATATGAACACTAGCAAGGTAACGATGATTATCATAGAAAATCCGCTGAGAGTAACTATTAAAAATGGAGTATAATTCTGAATTGGTCGTGTTGACAGTATCATTTTAGTCGAAGTTAGATTTTTATTAGAGGCTTTATTTGCATGCTCTGAAACCGTACACGACGTTGATGAGTTACCAAGGTAAATAAAAAATCCGCCAGAGGTTTTAATATTATTCTGCATGCTGATGCCATTGATGGTTGATGTTGACACGATACATTTGATAAGGCCTTTGTCCTGAATAAAAGTATGTCTGCTAATGTAATCCCTAAATTTTTGAACGAATAGGCAGTTACATGTCCATGGATTGCTGGCGAGACGCAAATCTAGCAGATATGGTGGCAAGCTCCAAAATGGAAAGTCGACGATGTTGTTATTGTCCAGGCGTAGCTTTCGCAAGTGATGTAAATGGGAGAAGGTAAAATTATCAACCGTAACTAGTTGATTATGGTGAAGATATAATTCCTTTAAGCTCTCTAACCCTTCGAATTCGTTTCCGTTAAGTCGATGTATTTTGTTGTGTTCCAGATGTAGTATTTCCAACTCACGTAGTCCATAGAAGGTTCGATTTCTGATATGTGCGACGTTTGAATTGTTAAGAAAGAGAATTTTGAGAAGTTTCCTACCAATGAAGGCATGACTTTCTATATCTTGAAAATCATTTCCATCAAGGTAGAGTTGTGTCGAATCCATAGGTATATGAGAAGGAAGCTCATTTCTATATCCCGCCTGGGAACAATCTACTACATTTGAGGTCCAGCTCTGATCATGGTAGCATGTACAGCCATTTGGACATTCCATTTTACAGTCACAAGCGAAGAATTCACAGCAATGGCACAGGGCAAAGCAATGTGATTCATATTTACATAGAAAGTCGTTCGATTTGGCTTCAATCAGTGGGACGAATGACTTTCCTCGGTTATACAGGAGCTTACAGTAAATACTAGTCAAATCCATTAATTTCGGTTGAGTTCTGCTATCAGCATTAGTCTTTTGAAGCCAGTCCAAGTTACAGTCACACTGAAAAGGATTTCCTCCAATGTAAAACTCAGGTACTGGTTTACCTTCCGTGACAGGGGATAATCGTAGGGCGTTCAGGTCCAGTGTGGCTATTTTATTTCCAAATAAATCAACTCTTGTTAGGTTTGGTTTCTTAAAAAATGTGTACGATTG
Organism: Proctacanthus coquilletti; assembly: GCA_001932985.1. Lineage (NCBI taxonomy): Eukaryota > Metazoa > Arthropoda > Insecta > Diptera > Asilidae > Proctacanthus > Proctacanthus coquilletti. The sequence continues at coordinate 116,288 of MNCL01000178.1, read as the reverse complement.
AATTTTCGAGATTTGGTTATCGTTCAGATATAGCAACTCGATGCTATTGGGAATAGCGCTTGCTGAAATTTCGGTAAGACGGTTGGAGCTTGCATCGAATGTACTCAATGACAACTCTGATTCGATTTCAAAATAATTTCCCAGCTGAACTATTTTATTGGCATGAATATCCAGCCACTGTAGTCCCGTTGGAATGTGGGAATAATCAAACTTATCCAAGTTATTGTTTGAAATATTTAACCAAACTAAATTTGGGAGGTCTGTGAAAAGTCCGTCTATAGATTCAAGAAAATTACCATCTAGGCGAATAGCCTGAAGGTGAACATTCCTAGCGAAGCTACCTGGTTCGATTCCTTTAATTCGATTATGGGATAAGTTGAGTATTTGAAGCGCAAACATTCTATCAAAAACTCCACTTTTAACATATTCAATGCTGTTTTCTGTTAAACGTAATCCATATAACATCTCCATTTCGCTGAAACTTGCATTCTCTATGGTTGTTATGTGGTTCTCTCCCAAGTCTAAAGTTTTTAATAAGGGCACATAGTATAAAGCTTCGGGTATGGCTTTTAATTTATTACCGTTTAAGTGGAGATCTTGTAGACTGGAGCAATTTTTTAATGCGAGAGGCTCTATCCACGAAATCTGGTTATAATCTAACGACAATACTAAAATACCATATAGTCCTCTTAATGTATATACTCCGATTGTGGAAAGTCGATTGCTTGATAGTATAAGTGTATGAAGGTTTGTTAATTCCATAAAACCATTTTCGGGGATGCTATCAATATAATTGTTATGCAGCTTCAATATTTGGAGGGTATTTAGATTTTTAAATATTGTTGGTTCAAGTTTACTGATTTTATTTGAAGAAAGATCCAATAAGACGAGCTTCTTTAGCCCCAAAAATGTTGCTGTGTTTACCCATTGCGAATTCAATTCATTTTCGGAAAGGTCGAGAACCAATAGTTCAGCTAGCTCAGAAAATAATCCAGGAGCGAGGACATTAATACTATTATTTCGTAAATACAACTCTTTCACGTATTTTGCTTCATTAAAAAGTTCCGGTGGCAAATTAGTTAATTTATTTTCCGAAAGGTCAATAATTGTAAGTGAATTTAGCCCTTCAAAAGCCCGATCTGCAAGAAAATTTAGTTCATTTCGCTGCATATATAGATTTTTTAGGCGTCCTAGTGATGAAAATATGGCGGAAGGAAGCGTAGAGATTTTGTTATTGGAAAGATCTAGAGTTACTAATGATGAGCCACACATTCTTGATTTTTTTATGGTCAATGAAGCACTAAAATGAAAGTTACTTATTTCTTGGATTCGATTATTCGAGATATTAAAGTGATCAATATTCTTCAGAGGACATATCATACCGTCAGGAATCAACCAAATATTATTTTGACTCAAGTCCAAGCGTTCTAGTTTCTTGAAATCACTGAATACGTTTGGCGATATATCTAAACTCATTGAAGACCAATCTGCATTGTGCGTTCTTATAGTGAGATTTTTAAGATCCTGCAGACCACGAAATGAACCCTCCGTTAGATTTCCCAATTTGCAGTATTCTATTGTAAGAGACCGCAGTTCAACAAGAGCTTTAAAACTACCTGGACTCAAACTACTTTGAAAAAAAAGAGCTTCATTACACTCTAAACGTAACCGAATAGTGTTTTGCGACTGTATTACACTAAAATTTGTATTTTCTAGTTCACTATTGATAGTTCTTAGATGGCATATTAGGACTATATCTCGTTCGGTAAAACCCGACCATCGACACTCATCAGGAGCTTGATAAAGTACTGTTTTACTTAGTGACGCACTTAACACGGGGAAAATGGTGCTAAGCAGCACTGTTAAGAAAGTCGACTCTGTTGTCATATTTTCACTCATTTGCATTATTCACAAGTTGTTTCTTTTAAATCACTTTTATTAATTATAGAAATAATAAATCACTAGTAAAGTTGAGAAGGTACATAATACACATGATTTTTCTAAATTCAGTATTTAAATCAGCTTAATATTTGTTTAAGCAAAATTTGTATAGAATCAAACCGTGCAGACGCTCCGTGCTATGCTCTCACCGTAGACTGAAGTAGAAACAAACCCGAACTGGTTTGCCCACACTAGTTCACTCTGTGCGGCACAAGAAATGTTGGAAATAATTGCTGCTGATGGCTAGTGATACAATATACAGGTTTTTTTTGTACAGCACTAAGCGAAAACCGGCCCTAATAGAGGAGTAAGCGAAACGGGCGTGGTAAAGGCTAAAACGAATAAAATCAAGAGTCAGCTGGACTCAACTCCGCGCGGACAGGTCAAATTGGATCGACGGACCGAGGAGAAATATTCAGCATACCTGGAAATATAACTTTGGGTTACAAAAAATATTGCATGTACACTTCCCTGAATTAGAAAAATGAACGTTTCTTATGTACCATGGATTATTTTACTTCATAGATGCCTTTTACTTCGACTGTCTGACGATTTTCCTCAGCGTTTTTTAGATTATCCTTGTCCTACTATTGATAGAGAATTTTTAGCAAAAGCCTTTTATAAAATAAGGCATATCAAACTTTTTGACTAAAGGTGATGGATTTTTGGTGTAGCTCCTCTAAGCCCCAAAGGGATGTATTTCAGACAATAAACAACTTTTATAAAAGTTCATATTTTGTAAAAGTTAACGGCTTACTACTATCGTATCTTCATATTTAGTTTAATTTTTTTTTCTCAAAAAATTGCGTTCTGGTATATTATAATAATACTTTGAAAAAATTTGTTAATGCTCAACTTGAGAAACAGTTTTTTTTAAACCGTGATACTACAAAGGAAATTAAAAATCAAGGTAATTGTTTTAATTGAGATTTTAATTGTATTAGAGCGGCCTATGTGCTAAATGCCCATACATTTATGCTTATTTCCTGGAATGGTGTTCCCCACTCTTCTTATTTTATTATATTAATATAAACCAAAACAAAAATGTTGGGGCCGTTCTACAGCAGGACTCCAATTGTAAAAAATTACCAAAATCAGTACTAAGAGAAGAGTTCAAAGGATAACTACAACTGAATTAAAAATGTATTAAATGCATATACTAAAGAATAAATACACGTACACATAAAAAAACGAAATAATTTTTAACATGCAGTTAAAAAAGCTTTTTAAAAACCGTGCTCCTGTCATAAAAGATAAATAAATAATTCAGTTTAATACCAAATTCCTGGAAAAATGGTGTATATTTCTCAGAAGAAACATTTGAGACTATTACACAAGCTTTCCGTTTTATCGAATTTTTACGCAAAATAACGTAAAAGATAATATAAACAGAAGGGCAACTCTGGGTTACGAAAATGGTAAAAACAAATAGTTAGATAAAAGGACACTATCAAAAAATAAGAGACACAAATGTCAAATATTATAAATATTCATAAAAGTTGACCATAAACAACAAGAAAAGTAATGCTTTTTTAAGGAATATAATTTCCACAATTTATTTTTAAACTTCCAAAAATCATTATTAAACAAGGGGTGAAAGTTTAAAAATTCATTTGTTTTTACGTGTTATAAATAGAAGTTTAAAAATCATATAAATTAATACCACTATTATCATGAGATAGTGAAGTTAAATCGATGAAAATCAATCTTTTGGATAAGTTGTCAAGATTAGTCAACTTAACTTTTATGCTTCAATTAATATCCATAGTGTACCTAGGTACCCTTCGAAGATCTTGCTTATTTTAGTGATTCACTTATATTTCTCTTATTATTTTCTAAAAGAAAACAGAATAGTTCGGAGATTCTCTTATAAAATATGATTTCCTTAACGTTCATCTGCTTATGTATAAATAGACCCATCTAAAAATCGAACCGATAATCCTTGGCGTTTTTCACAACATTTTAGGTAAGTCTGTTTCTGATCTCGCCGCACATATCATACTGTCCTTTGTTGTTTTGGGCGTGCTACCTAGCAGTTGCTTAAGCTTCAATGTCGAAACAGAATGTGCACTTATTTTACACTTTACAAAACTATATTTAATACCACTTTGAACTCTTCAAAAAAAGGATTTTTAAGTTTTTTTGAGTTGAGACTTCTTTTGTCGCAGTAGAGTAGCTTGCCCTGTTGATAAATGGATGCGTTACGAAAAGTGAAACGAATTGAGGGATATTGCCAGAGAAGGCGTGCAGAGGAGAAGACAAATATCGAATTTACAGAAATTCAGACGTCAATCGTGATCTCCAACTTGTAACACTGAATAAACTTGGTGCAATTGCGAAAATGCGGGAGAATTTGATGCCAAATGAAAGATTTCACGGGCTGATGAGAATGGCTAATGAAAAATAAAGAGGACTTTTGACGTGATTCATAATCTTCTTTCAATAAATCGCTCACAGTTTCAAATATTCTGATATCTGTCAAGCTGATTGTAGAAAAAGATTCGTTATTCGACTCATTATAGACATTTATAATCGTTACACACAACACACAACTACTGATGGATATTATAATATTTACATTACATGCGCATCAACAGGAGAAGCTGCAGTGGCCATTGATGGTACAACAATTCACACAGCTTTAAAAATTACTCCTTCCAAGATACTTCCGTTGCCAATTGAAGTAGTACAGCAATATCGAGCCCTCTTTATGTACGTTCAAGTGCTGCTCATCGATGAAATCAGTGTGGTCAGCGCAGAATTATTATCTCAGATTGACGCGAAGCTGAAACAAATAAGTGGCAACTTTGATACCAAATTTAGAAGACCTGATATAATTTTGATTGGTGATATAGACAATTACCACCAGTTAGGGTAACACAAATTTATAAACAAATCAAACAACGGATATTAGGCCCTACTTTAAAACATGGATTTAAATTTATAGAATTAAATGAAGTGATGAGACAATTAAATCGAATATTTTCAAACTTATTAACAATGATTGGAAACGGTTCTCGGTTAGAAGAGCATAAGATACAATTACTGGAAGCGCGGTTTTTTACAAAGGAAGAGGCTGATAGACTTTGTCCATGAATATGACCTTTCCTGTCTAATAAGTCAACTGCATACAACCAAGCTGTTTTGAATTTAGCTGAAAATAAAATCATTTCAAAAGCAAAAGATATTTTCGTTGGTTGCCAAGGTGCAGAACAAGAAGTATTTGTCCGACAAAAGTTGCACAGTCATTGATATTGGAGGACTACCGTATGAAGTTATATTAGTTTTAAATAAATCATATATGCTGACAACTAACACGTGTCAGATGGATTGGCAATGGTTAAACTGACACATATAGAATGATAGTAACGAAGATATTGAAATGACACGCGTATGGCTAGAGTTTCCTAATTCACCAAAAATTGGAAAACCAGAAGAAAAATTAGTGCTTACGTACAACAACATAACATTAGTCGAACAGCAGTATCTATTGCGTAAAGAACATCTACGATTTATTTAAATATTACTAAAACTATTGCTACATAAATCACAAGGAGAAACATTCGACGAAGTTGTCTGTGAGCATGACAAGACTTAGTCGCAGCAATTGGTATATGTGGCATTATCTAGAGTAACGGGTATTAATGGAGTTTATAAAGTTACATCTAACGAAGATTACACATTTTATCATAGATGAAGAACACCAACTTCAATGGGGGCTTTGCAAGCAGAGATCCGTAGACTCGTCCTCAACAAATTGGAAACCATCAGCCAAAAAATGATTGACTTTATAACCACCAGGAAGAGACTGTCAATATATTCATTGAATTGTCAAAGTTTAAACGTCATACAATAGATTTACAGGATGCGGTGACGCAAAAATCGCTACTGGTTCTTTTTGAGACTTGGTTACCAAATAAAGACGAAAGTGATACACCAAATTTTGATTTGGTAGTGAAATTCAAACGCCTGGAAGTCAGAGCTGGCGGAGCTGCCATCTACCATATCTCTACTGATGCAACAACTCCGGTCGCTCCTTACATAGATTTCACAACAAACCAAATGGAGGTCATGTCTGTAAATATACAATACAGCAGTGGAGAAAATTTGTGCATCACGATGTTTCATAGAAAGTGGCCAGACAATTCTCGTTGTGGCTGTGTATATATCACCAAATAAAAGAGTTAGTGATATAACAGAAATATTATTGGCACATACACCAGAGTGCGGAGCTGTATTAAATAAAACTTAGGGTGAAACGCCAATGATATTGAGTGCTAATTTTAATGTAAACTTCGTCAAGCCAGAAGCACAACCACTAGTCTACTTCCTACATAATAAATTCAAATTGAAGCTAAATAATGATAAAACAATAGCAACGACAAGATCCGGAACAATGATTGATGCAGTATTTTTTAGCTATTTAGATAAATTTAAATCTCAACCTTTCATATCCTATATCATAAACATATCATTTCACTTTTAAATTTTAGTGAAGACATGGATACAAGTAAATATATATTTTCAACTCATGAACTCATATAGTTGAATTATTCGTTTACTTTACAAGTTTCCCACTCACTAAGTTTTTTTTTTCTTGAAATTTCGATAAAATACATCATATTGATATAAAATATATCATACATAACTAAAGCAAGTTTTGTCTAAACCCCTACATATTTCTCTAAATAATTATAAATAAATAGGCTTCAAGCCGAACTGTATAATAGACTGAAATTTGTATGAAAGTCAAATAATTCTTAGGCTTAGAATATATGCGGGCTTTTGAGACATTGAAAATGCTCTTGATAAATGAACCTAATCGTAGTTATCCAGATTTCGACAAACCTTTTACCTTGACGACAAAGCCAATATGTGTGATAATTTTTCCATTTACTATGCAAGTAGGACCCTCAATGAATACGAGGTGAATTAGTGTACGTGTTAAATATGCAGCTACTAGTCAGTCTAAGAATAGCCAGTAACTATTGTCGCTAGTTAACAGTACAATAGCTAAAGCTATTGCGCCAATGCTTGTTATTGACCACTAATACTAGTTCTGGTCCAACCTATGTAGTTGAATAATAATTTTGTACTAGTACTACTGTAGCCTAGCCTAGAGCGCTCTGGAGAAGGCTCAGAGATCGGCATAACTGCTGATAACCGGTGCCCTGTGTTCCACGTCTTACACAGCTCTAAATATCATTCTCAACCATAGTACCAATAGATCTATACGCTAAACAGTCTACGACCTTCACAGCCATAACACTCAGTTCGATTAAGCTACCCATACGTACCGATTTCGTACACTCCAGGGTTTTGAACACAACCACACTCACACACAAGCAAGTTTGCCCAACACTTAACCCAGTACACCCATCCCTTGATTTACACGGTAGATAGTACATCCCACGAAAAGTCGTGCAAATCGAAAGCGCGTAAAATGCATATAATAATCGAAAAATTAGAAATATATAACATATATTTTTTTTAAAAATTGAAAACCGTGTAAAAGCGAAACCGTGTAAATTAATTACCGTGTAAATCGAGGGATGGTTGTACTAGCTAATCTTGTTAAAGAGCGGCTGCATCCACGACGTGGTGACAGCGATCACAGGACACTTCTTCATAGGCAAGCATACCCCAGGTTCGGAGTCCCATGAAATGATTTCTGCAGAAACTGTCAAAATGAGGAGGAGGAGAAAAACCTTCTCTACTTCCTTTGTCAATGTCAGGCCTTTGCCAGGCTCAAAACCCATACCCTTGGTATCCCTTACTTTGATGACCTCGCGACCTTGAAGTCTATTGATATCAAAGACCTCTTGCAATTCATCAAAGGATCTAGATGGTTCTAGGTACAAAAAGGGAAAGGTAAAAGAGAGAATCACAATGGGTCATCCATGGGTGCCTTGAGCAGCCACTTTATCTAAACCTAACCTTGGCCTAGTCGAATATAAAATACTTTAGTAAAATCTCTAAACCACTCACATTACGAAGGTAAGATAAATTAATGAATGAACTAATCCTCCAATATCGAGATTTTAGTACCTAATTTATAATCACAACCGATGCTTCCAACTCCCTTTCATAGGGAACCTTAGGCAAAGACTTGCATCTTATAACTTCAGACTTACGTATCTTGTGCCTTAAATCATGCCTACTTAAACTATAGCACAATTGAGCGAAAATTACTCGCAATAGTTTCGGCCATGAACTTTCAACATTATATTTAGGGTCGCAAATTGAAAATAGTTACCGACTATCGGCCCTTAACCTGGTTGTTCAGTTGCTAGTACTCTAGTTCGAGGTTAGTATGTTGGAGACTAAAACTTGAAGAGCATAATTACGAAATTATGTATAAACAAGGTCGAGTCAGTTCAAATGCGGATACCAGACCACTTCAAAATCGTCAAAAATAATGTTAAAATAATATCCTTACTAAATTTCGAGGGCTCCATAAACGAGTTTGAGTGCTAAAAAATCAATCACATGTTCCGCAATACTAAAATAAAATTAATCATACATCATGGGAAAATAATAACCCCACAACAAAACGAAATTCCAATAATATTCACAAAAAAATCATAACGATCCCCATTTTGGTCCAACGGGTTCCAATAAAACCTATAATCGCATAAAACTCGAGATTCCTCGTTGGATTTACAAATCGTCTTTCAATCGCTAATGAGGCAAGCACGTGATTCCTCTGGACTGCTGACCTCAGAAATTCGATTTTCTGATTCTGTTGTTCGTTGATATTTGACATGCGAGATTTGGCGGTCAGATTCGATCGGGTCATTATGCTGGGTAATGAACCTCTTTTACCATTCGCTAGAAAAATCATCCCTAAGATATGCCCTGTACTCCACTTATTATTAATCTACCCACCTTTCCACACACACCTCCTTTTCTATTCCTTATTAATTTTAAATTCCTAATTTATAGTTTTTTCAATAGCTTTAATTAGTTTACGTTTGTAGCTCATATCAAGTGAAATAAAAATAAATAAATAAAATTAAAATACAATTACAATACTTTCGCTTTTGATAATTTTCCCAAATTCCTTGTTCCATAATGTATAAGCTTTAACTTGTTCATTATAAATGGCAAAGTAATGTAGTTTTGACATAGCTTCAAAATTTCTTCTTACTGTGTCCTTTTGTAGACATGTTTCAAATGATTAATTTGCGGCGTTTGTAAAGCGTTTCTTTATCTATGCTGATAGATGGTGTGCGATTCCTTATCTAATTGAGAGAACAGACTGCTTTAACCATAAATAGGTAAACAGCACTGTTTGTTATTGTCATATTTTTTCGCTGTTTCTATTTTTTCTTTCCTCTACACCATTCTGCTGGGGCGTGTGTTCTACAAATTAACATTTGAAAAAAATTTTAAAAATTATCTACAAATTTTCTCCCTTTACCTGTACTTTGTATACACACGTAATGTTTTAAAATTTACGTGGCCAACATATCAAAATCGTTAACCACATGTGATGTTGGGCCAGTATCAAGTATCAATCTTGGAAAATGGCAAGAGTTCTTGAACAAACGACGTATTTTCATAATCATTACTTCTAAACTCAACTGTTATATGCCTATAGCTTCTGGTTTATACACATTACCTTGTTATAGTTTTTATGTGTATCTCTGTTGTAGATGTTTTTGTCGTTTGGCTTATAACTACTTTCCCTTTTGTGATAATTGGCTACGAGTACATCAGTTTTTCGATTATGGCGACACATGACGGAATATCAAACTTCAATTCTGTTGGATTCAGGTCTCAATTATGATTCTAACATTTTCCTATTTATCTAGAAAAATGTTAAGAAAAATAATAGGTAGTATTCATTCTTTGGAACTAAACTTGTTAACTCATCCGACACGATTTCGAACACGTTCTTTTCCGTTAGCGTCATTTGTAGTTCTATATAATATTAATTTCTCTAACAGTGCACCCCTTTGTGTAAAGAATTTAGCATCATATGAAGATCTTCTGTAGTTTTCGCCGCGTTGTTTCGCAATCCTTTACCTCTTTCAATAGAAAAAAAAGTATGCTAGTCAAACGGATAGCAAATGGTTGTCAATTTGAAGGAAGTGGTAATAAAATGAGACATACCAGGAGTATGTGTATTTAATATGTGAAACATTAATAACGTCATAACAACAAAGTTGATTAAACGGTCATTTCCTCTTGACGAGTATGTTCTACAATCGTAATTAACTGGTTAAATAGTGATCTGTAGGAGTTTAATAAATTATCTTCCTTTCTATTTAAAATGCACTAGAATGTATTTTTTTAGGTAAAACCTTGTGTTTTTATTTCACCATAGTTACTTTAGTACAGAACTTCAGGTTTAATATGATTATTTAAGTGGCTGATAGCAAGTACGATGTCTGCCTTGTTCTAATCCCAATGATTACTCAAATAGCAATGACTGTATTAGTATTTTCCATGTATCGTACTTTTAATTTGTGAGTTATGTTCAGTATCATTTTACTTCGATACGTTTTCACTAAAATTTTTGTTCTTCATCTTTCGAAAATTGTCCATTGAATCTTTTATTCAGGGAATTAGTCTTTTCTTAGACCATTTTACTCCATATGTATTAAACACCTGCGCCTCAACGGTATAACTCCCAGTATTTCGAAGATTGGGCCCATAACTTCTGTTACTGAAAGGCATCTTTACTAATTAACTGTTTCAGCGAACTGTGACCAAGGTAATTGATGCTACCGACATTGTTGCATACAAGTATAATAATAAACATTGATATTAGTAATAATAACATTAATATTAGTAATAATAAGACTGATTATAGTGATAATAGTAATAGTAATAATAATAATAATTTTTTTTTTGTAGGGGAACGGGGAAATGCTCTTACGCACCCTAGGTGGCCGAAGCCACCTGTGTGTCGGACTCCCTGGCCTGTCCAAGCCTACCGGCTAAAAACCTGCTCCCCGCCACCAGGAACTCCACCCCGGAACCGTCAAGAAGACATTACTTCGGGGTGAAGTCCTATATACTCGCCTACATCAAGAAGGCACACATACACGTGCCACTCCTCCTCAAGCCAACACCCTTAGGAGCCCCTGTTGTTGTCTCTTTCCTTCTGGCGAAGGATCCCCCTCACGAAAGAGGCAATTCTTCGCCAGAAGTCCTCCCTCTGCAGCATAACCCTGACTATATTGTACGAGATTATGCTGCCTGTCGCTACCTCCACTTCGGCCCTCTTTGCCGTCCAACGACCACATTCAAAGAATGTGTGGAGAGCGGGGTCCGATGGAGAGTCGCAGCATACACAGCACGGGACAGGTACCTTCCCCATATGGTAGAGGGGGGCCCGGAAGGGCCCGTGCCCCGTCAGCATTTGGGTGAGGTAGTAATCCCCCTTCAACGGTTCAACCAGGTGTCCAGCTGGGGAATCACCCAGGCTGGGAGGCCGCGACTCCCCATCCCATCTCTCCTGCCAGGGCGCTATGGTCCTGGCCCGGGCCACCCTCGCGGCATCACCATCCAACTCTATCCCGGTGTACGGACAGAGAGAGACCGTACGATAGGAGTTGGTGATGCGGCGCGTCGCGCAGCTTTGTGTCGGCCCAGACGGCGCCGCCGTCACCGCAGTCAACAGGACGATCTCGGTTTTGGCCAGTGCCAACTCCAACCCGTAATCGCACAGTCAGGGACTTACCCGACGCATTACCTGGTTGAACCTCATTTGAGCCTAGCGGTAATAACCGCCGCGATGTCGTCGGCATACCCAACTCGGGAAGACCGTTCTGGCATCTCCATACGAAGGATCCCGTCATATGTGTAATTCCATATGTTGGGTCCCAGCATGGAGCCTTGGGCCGCCCCTGCCGAAAGAATCCTCGTTTCCGGGCCATCCACCGTCTCGAAGCTGAGGATGTAGTCCTTCAGGTAATCCCTCATCATCTAAAGTAGATATTGAGGGACCCTGAAGTCACGCTCTAACGCATTGAGCGTATTTCCCCCACCTCACCGAGTTAATGGCGTTGCGCACATCCAGAGTGACCAGCTAGCACACCGCGCGAGAATAATGATTCCCACATTCGGTGGCCCAGGCCATGTCGACTACCTCCTGGATAGCGTGAACTGTCGACCTCCCCTTCCGAAAGCCATACTGCCTCTCGGAAAGGTCCTCACTAGCCTCAACGGCCGCTTGGACGCGAGTCTTCAGGAGCTTGCCGACTGTGTTGAGCATACACGGCGGTCTTTACGACCCTGGGGACCCTACTGGCCCCTTGCCCTTGCTGATAAACAAAAGCCTAGCTCCTTTCCAGCGGGAGGGAAAAACTCAACGCCTGCTGGAAGCTCGTCGGGCCCTAGCGTCGTCGTATTTTGAAGGTTTTGCGAGACCCTCGGAAGCTCCTTCATCATAAATGGAGGAGGCTCGAGTGCCTCGCGGGTTGCATGGTTAGGTTCCAGCGGATGAGTGGGGAAGAGGGCATCCACAATGGACCGGGGTGTCTCCGCATCGAGGGGAGTATTCGGTGCGAATGCTCCCAATTTGCGGAGAACGATCCTGACCCTATTCTCATTGAGGTCCTCTCCCAGCCGCTACCGGCATCGGCGTTTATTCATCTGGATGGCCCTACGTAGGTTCTTCTTCGTCGTTTTATGTTCGGCAGATCTACGGGCTGCATCGGGATCGCGTCGGTCAGCTCGCTGAGCCAACCGCCTGAGACGGAGACACGTCTGCCTCAGTTCCGCGATTTCGTCCGTCAACCATTACGCAGGACGTCGCCCCTCCCTATACCCTATCTTTCTTGGCACGGCCTCCCGGCAGGCACGGAGGATGAGACTCATCGTGGAGTCTACGATCCGCGCGGCCCGCTCAAGAGGCGGCAATCCTTGCGGGATCCCATCAATGGTTCGCCGGCCGCGTGCAATGGCTAGAGACAACCTTTCGAGGTCCATCCTGGCGACATCCCATTTGGGCGGTCCCTGCAGGCGTCGGACCCGTACTGGCACTACATCACATACGCGGAACGTGATGTATTGGTGATTGCTGGCTGCATAGTCCTCGATCACCCGCCAGATTTTCGGTCCCCAAGGAGACATCTATAATCGTCTCCCTGTACCCAGGACGGCGAGGCGATGTTTAGAACCACCAGCCAAACGCTGGTGGACGCAAAGTCCCACTCCAAGGACTTCGCGTTGAAGTCTCTAACCACCATCAGCTCCGCATCCATGCCGCGGACCGCGTCCTCCAGACCACCCAACTTGGCCTGAAAGTCCGCTGTTGGCTCGTTTGATGTGAGGTAGCAACTGACGTAAATAACGTCACTGCTCCTGATCCAAACGAAGCCAGCGCCCGCGCCATGGTCCGCGACATTAAAACGTTGCAGATCCGGCACCTAGATCGCCGCCATGCCAACAGATAATGGGTCGTCCTGCTCCTGTTCAAATTGCCCTGGAGGGCCACAACCATTACTTTCTCTTGGCCTCCTCAAGGGCCTTGCGGAAAACCCCAATCCTCTGACCCCGCCGCATGTTGCCGCGTGCCGGTCCTCCCCGCCACTTCCAAGCAGGTGAAGCACACCGCGCCCGCGACACAAATAATAATAATTATAATAAAATATATATAAGCAATAATGAAGAGTAGAGAACAGTTGTTCTGAAACTGGGGTCCATGGTACTCAAGGGGACCGCGAAGGGGTCACTTAGTTGAAATTTTGGACTATTTGCGATTGTTGTCCATCCCATTGAATGTACATTTGATGAGTAAGATTTACCATTTTTTGAATAAATAATTGTTTGCTAAAAAATGCTTCGTAACAGTAACGTATATTTAAAGGCTTTGCGAGCAATCTAAAAACTTGTTAAGAGAATCTTATGAAAGAAATCCTAAAACAAATTTAGAATCACTGGTATAGAATAACTAAAACTAATTAGTAACCGATAATAACTATTATGATAATTATAAATATTAAATGACAAAGGAAACCGATGAGTGGATACACGATTTTCTTTACGTCGCCTTCATTTAAACAGTACGTTGTTAAATACCTTTTCCCAGACGAGGTTTGAAATTTTTGTTGTAAGGTAACTAAATTGTTTACTTCGTAATATTTACTTTAGATTCCCTAAATGTAATTGTAGTAAGAATGTATACGTATACAGTGAAACATTTTCGTTTTATTGTAGTAGTAGTAACTAAATATCTTCTTGTCGTTGTGTAAAAGTTCTCCAATTATCTTATTTGCACAAAAAAACGAAACCACTTCATCTCCCCACTACACCCAAAAAGTTGACAGACAATTTTAGAAACTTTGGGATAATGAAAAAAGCATTTCACATATCAAAATCCTTTCTTGCTTGCACAGTTTGGTAAATGTTTTCAATTTCTTAATTCGTACATAATTAGATTAAGAAACTTGCTCGTTTGCAAAGACAAAACTGTCGTTTACAAAGAGCACATTTACGATTAATCTGTCCAGAATGCTTATGTGTTCAGAGTATACAATGGAATTTAAATGGTTCGATGTTCTTTATTTCAAAATATTTTCAGAATGAAATTTTGTAGGCTAAATAATTGATCAGATTTTAATAACAAAAGCTTTTTAATAAAAAAAATCCTTCAAAACGGAGACTAAAACTATAAGAAAAAGCACGAGAGACATCCTCTTAGTAATCTCAAATGTAATGTTTATCCAATTTTCTTGCCAGCTTCGAACATATATTTTAAATACTTAGATACAGATTAAAAAATATATTTTAAAAGCTTTAAATTAATAGATTAATCCCGAAAAAAATAATAAATACTTAAAAGAACAGTATTATTATTTTATTTCAATTATTTTGGACATTATTTTCCCCGTTTCATAGTGTTAATAATTAAAGATGCATTTTTACGAAATCTTTTACCATTGATCCCATAGGCTTTAAGTCGTTCTTTACTAATATTTGTACACGAGTTATTAGAAACTTCTAAGCCACGTTTTTGGCCTTTAAATGATTCAAATTGAATCTTTTTACTTTCACAATTAGTTGTACTTTTAAATCCTCTTTTATATTTTTTTTTTTTCTTGTCGTGGAATACCAATTTTCCATTGTTAATATGCTTTTTGCTAGTTGATTTTGATATTTCCATGCTTTTCTTAAATGGTTTTCGAAGTTCACCCATGCATACACTTTTGTCGAACGACAATTGCTTTTCAGTAGCCTTAATGAGACCTTTCTCATTCTCCCTTTGACCTTTACTTGCAGAAATTTTCCCTTCTTCACTGCACTTAGTTTTTACTGTACCATTTGTTTCATCAGAACTAGAAGTAAATTCATTATTAATAAGTAAAGGGGCCAAAATTAGTTTCCTTACTATGGACCATATAAACTGACAAATATCCTCCTTTTAAGTTCATGATTTTTAGCTTTCTGCTTATAAATCCTTTGATCTCTTTTTTCATCGCGTTCTGATCTTATTTGCACTGCTTTTTTTAAACTAACCCATTGGTTAAGCTCTTTTGTTTTGGCTAATAAAATCTACATACAAGAAAAACACGAATAAGTTCATGTGTACATATTGTTTGAAAAATTTATACTTCCTCAATCGTGAGCCCAAAATCGTTTGGAACAGTTTCTACATATTTAAATCGACAGGGTAAATCATCTATTATGTCTTCACAATCCAGTTTATAGTATTCTTCAATATAATCAGCGTACGATTTTTCGTCATGAGGATTAAATGGTGGCTTTTCAGCGTTAATCATATCCATAAAGGGATTCTTCCGCTTTCGTGATTTTTTTTTATCGTTCGAAATTTGAATTACTGCACTTTGAAGGGTCTGCTTATTGCAAGAGTCGTAATCACAATCCATATTGAAATTCTCATCTTCACAATGTGAAGGATGTGGAATATTATTTTCATCTTCTTTACCATTATAATTGTCCCATTCATCGACCTTAAGCTCTTCTATATCCGGACATTCAGGCTTTTCCCCACCTTCATCAATTTTATAATAATCGTCATCAAATAATTCTCTCATTCGTTTATCATGTGCAGCAGGGTCAAATTCATCTTCAATGTCTTTATCATTAAATGGTAACTCATCATTTCCTGTAACTTCTTTTAACTTTTGTATTTTTTCCTCTATTTCTTTTTGTTTTAGAAACTTTAACATCTCTATTTCTTTCAATTTCTCCCTCTTTTCCTTTAGTTTACGTTCCTTTATTTCTGCTCGTCTAACTTTTCTTTTATCGCTGTTTTTACGAACAGTATTTTCTATAATCCGAGGGTAACGTTTTATAAAATTCTTATCGGGTTCCTCGAATCTAAAGTTGTATTTATGTTCAAATTCAGCTTGTTTTTCTAATTCCTTCTCATCTTCCGATAAATTTCCGTAATTAGCAGATTCTTCATGCCTTGATCCGAACATAGTTTCGTTTTCTAAATAACTAAATAAAAAATTACTAACTGAAAGTTAATATAGCGAATTTTTTACCCATTGTTCAAAACGTAATCTCTCAAAAATTTTTCTTGCTTCGGTAAATCACGTTTACTCCAATAGACCTCAAATCGATTCGTGAAATTTTCTGTTTTACTATCTTCTGTCTTTTCAGATTTTTCGTTCAAACTCTTACAATACTTTTCTTCGCCGGGCTGTGAAATATATAAAAGAAAAATAAGTTTGCACAATTGTTATGTCACTAAAAATCATTACCTTTTCTGCACTTTCCTTCTTTCTAAATAAACTATCAAATGAGTCTTCGGGATCCGTGGTGCTATATGCCATTTTTCGCAACTCTTCTTTAAGTATTTGTTGTTCTTCTGCATATGATGAAGTTGGATATACGTGACTTTGATTATTCGAATCTGCATATAATAAAAATTATTCAATTATTTTAGTTACGATTTCTCAAACACCTGATTGCTCTGTAATAAGAATATATGAGTAATATTAGCAAATCCTACAGGGCAATCTCAACGAAGCTAATTTTTTAGCTAGAACTATTGAAAATAACACATCATTCAATAAGTCTCTGGTCTGTGAGGCCGTTTTTTCTTGATTTCTACACTCAATCGATTCAATAATGCCATGCAATATTCGCCATTGATAATTTTATCTTTCTCAAGATAGTCGATGAAGAAAATACCATGCGCGTCCCAAAATATGGATGCCATAACCTTGCCAGCTGACTTTTGGGTTTTTGGTCGCTTTGGACGACTTTCATCGGCTGCTGTCCACTCAGCTGACGATCTTTTTGATTCAGGTGTGTAATAGTGGATCCATGTTTCATCCATTGTCACATATCGACGCAAGAAATCCTTTTTATCTCGCTTGAAGAGCTCCAAACAGCGCTCTGAATCTTCGACGCGTCGTTGTTTTTGGTCCGGTGTGAGCAAACGCGGCACCCACTTCGAAAGCAACGCATGCTCAAATTTTCGTATAAAATTGTAAATACACTACCGTCTGATATCTTTAAGGTGTCAGCTATCTCACGCAACTTCACTTTACGGTCTTTCAAAACTATTTTGTGGACTTTTTTTTATGTTTTCCGGAACAACTGCCGATTTTGGGCGACCAGAGCGTTCAGCATCATCGGTGTTTGTACGACCGCGTTTAAATTCAGCATACCAGTCAATAATAGTTGATTTCCCTGGTGCAGAGTCTACATAACGCTTATCAAGCCATGGTTTGGCTTCAACAGTATTTTTCCTCATCAAAAAACAATGTTTAATCAACACACGAAATTCCTTTTTATTCATTGTTTTGAAAATTGCAAATCTGGGGTCACTAAAACCACTGTAATCTGTAAACTAATTATTAAAATGTCATGAAATTTTGACATGTATCGTTTGAAGGGTGCTGCTATACAGAAATCATGTGGGTCTGTCAACAGTGTTGCTATATATGGGTCAGACCGGAGACTTATTGAGTGGCGTGTTAATCATGTCAAACCGGAAGTTTTGTACTAAAGTAAATGCGCAATAGTATCTAAAGGAAATTTGCCTATGGTGATATTAAAACATAGGTTTTCATAAAAAAAAAAGACATTCTAGTGCATTTCGAATAGAATGGAAGATAATTTATTAAACTCTTACAGGTCGCTATTTAACCAGTTAATTACGATTGGAGAACATACTCGTCAAGAGGAAACGATTGTTAATCAACTTTGTTGTTATGATGTTATTAATGTTTCACATATTAACTCCTTGTACGTTTCATTTTATTACCACTTCCTTCAAATTGACAATTGAACCATTTGTTGTCCGCTTGACTAGTGTACATTTTTTTAATTTAACTTTTTATGGACATATATATATACTTTTAAAAGACACTCCACAGTTAACTAGTTAATAGCTGATAATCGACTTGTAATACCATCATTTTAACTGAGTAGTTATTTTAAAGAAAGTCATTTTTCTTAGCACCATCTTGATCAGTTGAAAAATACAGGAAATTAGAGCATAAGAAAGTCATCAAATGGCGTACTTAGTTGTAAGAGAGTATCTTTTAGACATTTAACAGTGGACCGTTCATTTACTCGTACGTTCTTTAAATTTTAATGCCAAGGCTAGAATTTTGGTCAGAGTTTGAAATACATTGCTAGCGTTCAAGGTGGGCCCACGGTTAGTCTACTTTACACCATAGATAATATAAACTAAAAGATACGCGGTGAGATACCAGCTTTTTACAAAAAACTTTCTGGTCCGATACACGTTGCATAACATTGACACATGTTAAGTTATAAACTTAAAGTTATGGACACACCGGCAAATTAAAAAGGCTTTTCATTTTAATATCTTTGTGTATAAAATATTATTATTGTGAATTTATGGGTAATCGCATGATCATTTACTATTAAGAAAATTTTAAAAGTTATATAACTAAAAGACGTAGGTAAAAATACAACGTAGTTGTATTGTGTATCCCTCCAACATAGTTTTTTATTGTGTTCCGTGTTGATTGAAGTCTACCTTTTTGCTGGAAAACTTTACTAATTTTTTGTTTTTTCTTAGGAGTTGTTAAGATTTATTGCTTGTTTTAAGGATGAAATAATTTGTGTTCCATGACGAGGATTAATTCTTCACTTGGATCCAAGGGAGTTGGCGCGGATTACAGCAACAGCTAAATTTTTATTCTCCAAATTTTTTATTTACGAAATTTTGACAAATTGCGCACTGAGGACTCATGTCCACTAACAATGCAATTGACATAGAATAATCTTGTGCGCATGGAAGCTTCTGGCACTTGTCCCATCAGGGTAGAATAGTAGAATAGTAGAATCGGCAATTTCCGGTTACCTACCAGTACCATGGGATAGCCGTCGCGAGTCCTGTCGGCATTCAAACTTGCTTGAGATAACCTTAATACATTGCCGAACAACTAATTGGTAAACTTACTGCATTACTTCAGAGAGAATTGGGAATTCAGCATCGTCAATCTATATCGAATGATTTCGCTTTCTTGAGGGAGGCACACCTATTGGGTCTGACACCGTGTGGCCTAATGTAATGTAATGTGTGGGCCGAGCCGAAGCACACTGCACTCATGGACACCACTGTATTGCTGGAGAGGCGCCAGCCCGAGCAACTGAGAGTTTGACATCCTCCCTACTGTCCATGTTTTTCTTACTCCTTCGCGCACCCATACTGGTCGGATACCGAGATGAGATGATCCCGTAGCATTTTTGCCAGCTTAAGCGCTTTTGCGACATCGGTCCGGACTTTTCTAGTTACCACCATGCCCGGTGCCCGGCCCCATTCCCTCCGCTGCTACTTTGCAATCGAGATTTTTTTCAACCGAGTTCAGTATATATCTCAAACTCACCGTGATAAGAAAAGTACTAGGCGTGTAAGCGGAACCGGTGGGGTTTCCATTACTAAGTTATGGAAACATTTGAGTTGATAATGACGTCACAACGTCAGGTAGAGTTCCAAAGTCCATAAGTTGGGAAATAAAAAAACGGGCTAAGAGTTTCAAATTTATGTCTCGAAGGCCTTGAACTGCTTCCTGCATGTGAGCTATCGGTTTCGTTAATGACTATTTGTGGAGACTATTTTGTTCCAGCATGGACAAAATCAAACATTTAACCGCAGTCATTCAACAATGTAGTTCCTCTCGGCTTATTCAAGGCATCCATCATGATGTGCGGTATTGCTTTTGTTCTTTTAAGGAATCTTCTGTTAACATATACAGGGTGAGGCAAATTAACTTGTCCCATTGTTTTTTTTTTTTCTTTTTTAAATAAAATTAAAAATCATTAATTATTTTGAGTTTACGAAAAAATGACATTTAATTCAATTCACGGAAATTTGTTCTAATTATTTTTAAATAGGTGTACAAATAAGTTTTGAGGGATTCACAAAAGATGTAACTAGTATTAAATCGCATCGGACTATCTTGTAATTATATTTATGTTAAAGCGTCATCATTTTCCTCTAAAAATCAGTATGTGTCATGTCGCTAAAGTGTAAACAACATACTTTCTTTGTGCTCTAACCATTGTGCCAACAAAACACAATTTGTGAGAAGCGCTGTTTTTTGAAGAAAAATGAAACTGATGGACATCGATTGCTGTGTGAAGCATATGGGGAACATGCTCCATCAATAAATCATGTGAGTGCTGGTTTCGGCGTTGTAAAAGTGGCGATTTTGACGCCAGTGACAATGAACGCGAAGGGAGGCCAATAAAGTTTGAAGACGCTGAGTGGGAGGCGTTATTGGACGAAGATTCATGCCAAACTCAAGAGGAACTCGCTGAAACCTTGGGAGTGACTCAACAAGCAATTTCAAACCGTCTCAAGGCTATGGGTATGGTGCAAAAACAAGGAAATTAGGTTCCGTACGAACTCAATCCAAGAAATGTCGAACGCCGTTTTTCCACGTGCGAACAACTGCTCCAGAGATAAAATCGGAAGGGTTTTTTACATCGAATCGCGACGGGGGACGAAAAGTGGATCCACTATGACAATTCAAAGCGCAGAAAATCGTGGGGTAAGCCCGGCCATGCACCAACTTCAACGGCCAAACCGAATATTCATGGCAAGAAACTAATGCTGTGCATCTGGTGGGATCAGCTCGGAGTGATCTACTATGAGCTACTCCAGCCTAACGAAACCATCACTGGGGAACGTTACCAACCATTGATGCAATTGAGCCGAGCATTGAAGCTCAAACGCCCCCAATATGCCAAAAGACATGACAAAGTGATATTCGACAACGCTCGGTCACATGTTGCAAAAGTCAAGGAAACTTTGGAGGCGCTGAAATGGGATGCCCTACCCCACCCGCCGTATTCACCAGACATTGCTCCTTTCGACTACCGCTTGTTCCGGTCGATGACTCATGGCCTGGCCGAGCAGCACTTCACTTCTTACGAAGAAGTCAAAAATTGGATCGATTCTTGGATCGCCTCAAAAGACGAGGAATTTTTTCAACACGGTATCCGTATGCTGCCTGAAAGATGAACCCCCAATATTACATCTTTGTACCCCAAATATTACATCTTTCAAACAGTTCAACCGCGAAATAGCACAAACTTATTATTTTTTAGCATTATACATCACTTGCTGTAGCGTTTCAGTTGATATCGGGGCTATTTCATGTTGTTGGCTTGAGTACTGCTAGAGTGCGGGGCCTGTTGAAGCCAAAAATTTTTCATCTATTTGCCTCCGGTTATAGAAAGATGGTTATCATGTACCGATAACGTGCAGAATTAACCGTAATAATCGATTTTACTTTTTTTTGTGCATGAAATACATATTGAATTTTCAAAATAGATTTATTTCGCCCTGACGGAAAATAACCTGACTTCTAGCATCAATAATAATGAATTATTTACACCAGACTTTAACACAGGCTGAGTACAATAATGAATCTTTCGGACGCGGCGTCATACTAGCGGTGGTACAAAACCACTATAGCACCTCTCTCCCCAAATCTTTTACATCATCTTTATATGAGTTTGTTTGCATTCAAGTTACCTGAAATAAGCGTTTGCTGCTACCTTTGTTCCTCTCAACCACTGGGAGTATATAAATCTGATATAGCTGCAGTTGAGTCCCTATTCAAATTCATAAACCCAGCCGACGAAGTTATCGTTCTCGGCGATTTCAACCTCCCTCGTCTCTACTGGACTTTGTCGGATGACGAGTTCTGCTACATCCCGACTAACGCCTCGTCCGACAAAGCGATTTCCTTTACGGATCGTCTTCCTGACTTTGTAATCTGCGAAGTCAACCGTGTTATCAACAACCCCGGCAGGCAGCTTGACATCATCTTTTCACTCGACCGTGTGACTCAGTTTTACACTGAGTGTCCACTTGTTCCCTACCCTTGATCGCTTTCATCCACCACTTTTCTTATCCTTCTCCTACAAATCCACCCCCTCCTACCAGAATATATACATATTTTTACATATTTATACATATTTTTTTTCAATTTCCGTAAGTGCAACTAAACCACCTGCTTTCCACTTCTAAAATTGACTCCATCTCATGCGTTACCTAACATCTTCCTATCGACAATACCATCATTTTTTTTTCCGAAACTTTTCCCTGTAGCCCAATCCATACCATACCCACGTCTTAAAACGCGCTCCTTAAACTTGCTGCCGCTTCTTCATCTGATCTTATTTGCAAATTTGTTAAGCCAATCTTTTGGTGATCACACCTTAGAACCCGATTTTAACTATTTTCGTTTCATGCACAAGCGTCCCTGACGTCCATATATCTTGACGTGGCGTCATTAATTACCGAACGATGACAACTTCAATCGTTGTGCGCAACATTTAGCCCAACCCCTCACCACTCTCTTCCAATTCTCACTTTCACAGGATATCTTTCCTTGTCGCTGGAAAGATCAATTCATTATTTCTATCTATAAAAAAGGTTGTAAGAACAATGTGTGTAACTATCACCCAATAGTTAAATCGTCCTTTGTTCCTAAGCTCTTTGAGCATATTATTTAAGAGTCCATATTTTCCCACTGGAAGCCTATTTTTCACTCTCTCCATATGGCTTTTTTAAAAACAGATCGTCCACTACCAACCTTACTGATTTCTTCTCCGCGACACTTTGCGCATTGGAGAATGGTGTTAAAATTGACGTCTTTACTTCAGTAAGGTCTTCGATAAAATTTCCCACCAAATAATACTTTCTAAACTTAGGTGTCTCTCAGGGCAGCTACCTCAGTACGTTAGTCTTCATCTTAACTATAAATGACGTTTATTGCGTCATCAGACATTATACAGTGTCCATATATGCCGATGACATGAAAATCATCAAGCGTATATCCTCGGTAAACCCTTGCTTTTGCAAGATCTGGTTAGCTTCTCCGTCTGATGCCTAAAAAATCTCCTCAAAATCAGCGTCTTCAAATGCCAATCAATCACTTATTCAGAGAATTGAATTTCCGTTCTCATATCATTAACGTAATTGACAGAACTAACTTCGCACTCTGCTTTACCAAACATCGGTCAATTAATAACTGGTGTGATCAAATGTCCCTCGTGCCTACAATCTATATCCCTCAACACCAATCCTCGTCACTCGTCACAACAACTATATCTTCCCTTAGGAAGGTTCTTAACCTCCACCCACCATCACCACCAAAATTACACAAGCTGAAACGTTGAGACCTGACAAAGATGGAATTATTTAGGAAAATTACGCATCATATTCTATTTTCTTATTTTCAAACATCTAGAATAGCTTTCAACCGAATAAATATCACTTAACTTTCCGTATCAATAACACGATTTGTATTTTCTATCGAAGATACCAAACATCTTGACTATATAGACCGATTTCAGCAAAGCCTTAAATTTTAAGGAATTTAATTTTACAAGATCTTTTAGTTAAATATAAAAAAGAAATACTTCTAATAAATCAGCAAGAATTTCTACATTCAAATTATTTTCGAACAAATGACTTCTAATAAATTTCTGATTCCCCGTTGTATTCGCATCTTATAATGGCTACCAGTTGGATTTGAAATTTTAACTGATGTGAAACGTAGAATATAAAAATCAGTAGATACACTTTATCTTGGTATTTCGCAACATATAACATTTAGCACATAAAAAATGACATGTAACACATGTTACACAAGATGTAACGTGACATTTAACACATGCATATATCATAACTTGGGCCTCTTTATATTCTTATATTAGACTCACCTCTACACAGAACCATCCTTAATATCATTTCTGTTTGACATATATTATATCATATAACATTTTTTCGGATCTTACTTTTTATTGATATATGTTTGTTTGGCATCACCTGTTTTGTTTGAAATGCCTTATTTGGCTGACACTAGCTTTCTGTTGCATTGTTTTCTTTGATATTGTTTTTTTTTTCTAATCAACGCCTTCTTTTTGGTAACATGTTTTTACCAATATATTTGTAATTGTATCTTTGGCTCGCTTTGACAGATTAAATTTTTAGAATGGCCCTATAGTTTGACGCTGCTTTTATACAAAATCGTGACCTTGATTCAAGGTATACTTTTGATTGGAGCAATCGTGGACATCTAATATAAAGCTAAATTATTTTACGATGGATCACACATTTTAGGACACCGCCGTTTGTAAAGGGGTCAGGATTACCTACATCGGGAACAAAGTAATTTTAACGAATAATTGCCCATTTCAATGAGGCAACGAAGCTTCCAAATCGTGAAAGACGGGATTAAACAATAATTTCCAAAGTTGTGATTAGTCAATATAGACATATAGCGCATTCAAAGAAAAAGGAAGATCTAGGCAGTTTGAATTTTCGATGGAACGTCAAATTTCGTGATGATTTTCCAGGGGAAACTATAATAAATTTCAAGTTAAAAATCGGATTTTTAAAATAATCACACTGTAAAATTCGAACTAGGGGGGTAGAGAGGTAATGAAGTATGCAAAAGAAACTTCAAACTGTTGGCTATTATTTGCATTGGCAGTTATTGTTAAAAGTGTTAATAATAGAGAATAATAATGGGTTTAAAAGGTACTTGCCATTATATCGATACAAAAATTTACGGCTGTTTCTCTCTATAATTTTTGTAATGAGCCTGCACCCTTGGCAATCTAATGCATCTTGAATTTCGTCGATATCGATAACAGAACGCGAGATATTCGAAATTTGAGAATGTAGGAGGCCGCACAGAAAGAAAACAACACAGTAAAAGTAAATTTGTAAATAGATTTTATAATTTTTCTTTATATTGTAAGATAACCAGGCTGAGGGAACTGCACAAAGGTTAACACCGACTGCAACGACTTCTAACTACGGACTCAATTACGTCGGTGCATTCAACTAACGATCGTCCACATAACACCGTAAGGGTAACGGCACCAAACTCGCTTCACGACCAATATTGATATAATATTACGAGAGGAATACTCACAGCATTGTTTTTCGAAGACAGAATTCAAGTTAGTTAAACCAGATTCAAGTTAGACAAGTCACAAATAAAACAAATCGAATAAAGAACACGGAAATTTTAAATTTCATTTGAACAATTATTAACTGACGTACTGAGGGTTGATAATTCTTTCTTTAAGAATTTGAATTTAATTTACAGAGCTCATTATTATTTTCAAAGGCTAAGTTTATGTGGCCCAATACTTTTGAAATAATATTGAAGAAAATAGAAAAGAGCTTGTTTTGTTGTCATTCACCGTAGAACTAAGAGCCGTTGCTATATTTAATAATGAACATCACATGTGATAATTTCTTTACACTCGGTGCTACAGTAAACAATTCCTTCAAAAAAAAATTCTTGTTCTACTGTTCTATTACGCAGAAAGCAGTGTTTGCCAAGCACGGGAAAGAATGTACTGTGAAATGTTAACTGAGGTTTGATACTTAGCAAGTTTTTAATTAAAATATTGTGCAATTGTGTAGCCTTTAACCATGGACTATTACCGCATCTAGACGTATTTGAATACAGCGTTATATTGCTAATCTTAACCCTGCAAAATTTGAGTGTTGTACAAGAACTATGTACAGAGGGTTAGAGGATACAAAATCACCATAATTGCTGCAGATAGTTGGACGCAATGGAAAGTTCTCAAGGTTACGTTTCATTGTTTACCGGCATTATATTATAGACAAAACTCTATATAACAAAGTAAATGTATGATATTGTGTGTATTGTGCTAACTGTTTTGTTTACTAGCTATTCTTTTGTAGATTCACCACAGATGTCAAAAGAAACGAGCTTAACGCAATAACTATATTATCGTCTTTGCCTGACATTGTCTTTTTTATATCAATATATTTTTGTCTCGCGACCTTTTTACCTGCTTTTATCTTACTGCGTTTTTTGTCCAACATTGCTTTTTGTCTAATTTTAACTATCTTTTGGTATTGTATTATTAACTTAGTTACTTTCTTCGATGTAGTCCATAACCTTCGCTTTAATTATCTAATGCGTTCTATTATCGATATCGATGCAATCGTTTTAACCAAATTAGAGAAAAACTGTGATCAGTTATATATAATATAATTTCTTATTCATGTTAACTATTTACCTCGGTTTTATAATTATTTATACTAAATATGCTGCATACTTAAATATTATGATAAAATGAATAAGAATACGCAAATTAATTACCTTCATCTTCAAAGATTCCTCCCTTTTCAGCTACCTTTCTTTCATAATCTTTCAGTGTAAATATTTTGCTTTCCTTCGCTTCAGTATGCATCTTACATGTTTCAACATTTGTGAAGAATTTAGTAGTCTTATCATAAATTGTGGGATCCTTATTTTTCAATAAACACAATGCCTTTAAAAACTCGTGATCAAATTCAGGATTATGAATCAATTCGTTGTCAGAGTTATCACTTTCATTGTTTGAATCCAAATCCGAAGTGTTTCCTCCGTAGTCCTTCACTACAATGAAATCAAGCACATTTTAACGTTTCAGACAGTTAATCGAAAAAGAGTTAAATTAGTACGAAAACTAAATAATAACAAGATAAATCCGTGGTTTCCCATTCATTTTTATTTTATATTTTGTGTAGCAATTTGATATAACTGTACGATGCAAAAGTGGAATCTGAATTGTTTTGTAAATATTTTTTCTAATTTCTGTCTATATTATTCAAGAATACATAACGAAAGCACTAACTTCAACAATTAAATAATGAAAAATCAAGGATATAAACATTTTAAGATGAATAATTTTAATTGTGAATAAGGAAATATTTAAATATAAAAAATACCTTATTTATATATAAAGGCAATTAGAACTCTATTATGAATCAAATTAGTTAATTTTACTGTAAAACATTGTAAATCACTTAACTGTAAAGTATGTGGCTGTCTAATACGTCTGTTCATTGGTTTTTTCATTAGACGCTTTTGAACCCAGTACGTCCTGGAATATCACCTCAACATTTTTAAGAAATAAAACTGTCAATATTTTTATTAAAATATGCAATATATTTAGGCATGTCAGCAACCAGCTGTGGATATCAGCAACAGAGCACTTAGTGTGGACTGTTACCGATAACAGTTAGGCAATCCACCTTGTCTGAAACCAGTCGTAGTTTAGTTGGTTAGCCAGTAGTTCAGTTGTTTGTATTGTGCGAAATTAAGCCTGGACCAAAATAGAAGCAAAGTAACATAAATGTTTAATGAAACGGAGGCACTGTCAACTGCCCGAAATACAGACCGACATAAAGTAAACAATTATATAAAGTATTCACATTATGGACGGAACATGAGAAGTGGAAAAGTGCTGCAATCAGTACAACGATCATCATCAATCAAACACGTTTCTTCTTATCTACAGTTTAACAAATGAGATTACGTCCTTACATGCGAGGCTTACAGCACTGTTAAGAGAGTGTTCATAACTTAACGAACATTCGTGCCTATTTTTTCACAGTCGCATTTTACGTTACTTTACTTTACTGCTATTTTGGTGCAGGCTTTAACCAGCTCGTTAAAGTAGAGATTATTCCCATTGCATATCACAGTTGTAATGCAAGAGGTGTCGCAGTCGTTTGAAGTTAGGATTATAATATTATAATATGCACTATGAATTGCTGAAGCTACTTAAAACTACGCTCAACAGACCATCGTAAACAGTAATAAGCTAATTTACATTTTTAGACATTAGACTCTCTGTTATAATAGACGTCTGAAGAGTAAAAAATGTAAAAAGACCTCATTGAACCTTACGTCATCGGCTTAAATTGAAATTGAATTGAATTTAGAATTGCAGTAAGATTTCCTGCGGGACATCAGATATGATCCAAATATTTTTAGAAAACGCTCCACGAAAGAAGTGGATTTCCTAAAAAACGTTGTACCTAATTAATAAAAATTTATGGAAATCCCAACCTTTTCAATTTGAAAGTGATGATAGAATGAGAGAACTTATGAAAACCTTTACTAAAATCAGAAAAAACACAATCAGTTTCAAGACCCATAATAAAGATTTCACAGACAAAAAGAATATATTTAAACATATGCGTAATATCGTGTTGAGGGAACGAAGAACTCAAGGCGATATTAAAAATGTTTTATTTTCGATATTTATTAATATCAAAGCAGCAGCAGATTATAATTATCACATATATTAAATCTGTCAAAAAATAAGTAATCAGAAGAACTTATTTTCACGAAGTATCCAAGATCATTATCATTTTAAAGGGACACAGTGAAGCTCGGAGCAGACCAATGCGAGAACTTTTTAGCGATTTTTTTTTTTTTAGTGTTCAAAAAACTATACGGGAGGTTATATAGTTCCCCTGCAGTTCAGGTCCGATGGGGCCCCTTCGGGCGAATCGAAGTGTAATGTTATCAATAGATTAAAGAGTATGGAGTGTATGCTAAGTTTCTACACAATTCCATATTTAAGCAGCAGTATCGAGACTATGCAGGAGTATAAGGAGCTGGCTTCAGAGGAAGGAGCAGAAACTTACCTAGCAAGTTTTATTCACCAGTGCGAAAAATTCAGATTATAAAGGGTGTCCAGCGGAAAAGTTTCAAGTATAAAATTAAATTTAAAAAAATCTAGATTTATTTTTTATTATTTTAAAATGGAGTTTCACAATGCAAATTTCATTTTTTAAAGACAATATCGTCTAAATGATGACCGTTTCTTTCAAGACTCTTGCAGTCGGACTCTTAAATTCGAAAATACGCGAGAACAAAGCGTTGGTGCAATGACGGCAACTTCACGGCAGATATTTTCTTGTAGGACCTGAATAATTTGAGACTCCATCGAGACTCTAGCTATGTGTGGAGTGGCACTGTC
This sequence comes from Proctacanthus coquilletti, assembly GCA_001932985.1. NCBI lineage: Eukaryota > Metazoa > Arthropoda > Insecta > Diptera > Asilidae > Proctacanthus > Proctacanthus coquilletti. The sequence goes on along the minus strand of MNCL01000178.1, from coordinate 87,107 downwards.
TTGCTGAAATAGCGTTCTATTGTTGTATCCAGGAAACAGTTGCAGTTGCGGCAACAGAAATTCATCGATCATTCGGCAATACACCTCGGCACTGACTGTCTCTCGCTGGTTACGCTGGTTACGCTGGTATCACACACCACACTGTGGTTTTTGTAGAATGTAAAAATTTTTGATAGCGTTTTCTAGGGTTGTGGGGAGAAACGCGAAAGCTCGATGTGTTCCCGACCAGTGACTCATGATGACTGTCAAATCCGCACATTATGCACGTCGACACCTCTTCCGTTCACCTCACTTCACAGGTTTTTAAAAAATTACCATTCAAACTTGAAAATTTTCCGCTGGACACCCTTTATTTGACGGCCCTTGCGAGAGTTTTTCGGGAGTTTCTTTAAATAATAATTTTTTAGTTGGACCAGTTATCGTTGTCAACGATCTTACTTTATTTTAGAAGGTACAAGGTTACAGCTTCGGCTGATCTCGAGAATATGTACTGACAGATTCTAGTCACACTGAGAGAGAGATTTTCAGCGAATTTTTTGGAGAAAGGACGTGTCGGAGTCCTTGCCACAATGCAGACTAAAAACTATAACCACTGGCACGGCTGGGGCACTCTTTCCGGCCACACGGATGCTATTTCAAATAGCAGAAGACTTGAGCAACAAATACCCGGTGGCAGCACATATAATCGATACCAATTTCTGCGTGGACGATATGCTGAATACCACCGATCCCCTCACAGCAGCGTTGTCTTTAAAGGCTGAGTTCATTGATATCTTTAGTTCCTGTGGATTCAATCTTACCAAGTGTCCAACAGTCATTGTCGCTTAATGACGTTCCTGTTTACGCATGGTCAGATTCGAAGGCGGCTTTGGATTTGTTGAGAGATGTGCCTCGAACGTGGAAAACGTGTATGGCGAATCGTACGTCGGAAATATTGCAAACCTTACCGCAATGTAAATGGTAACACGTACGACCACAAGATATCCCGGCTGATATCGCCACGAGGGGTATAGCTCCAAGCAAATTACGCGTCTGTATGTTATGGTAGAATGACCCTGATTGGCCCATAGAATTGACTGAGTGACGATCATGGAGATATACCGGTTGGCAAAATAGAACGAAAGTAACGAGGAAATACTACCATTTCTTGTCATCAGAACACTGATGAGTACTAGTTTTTTGAGTGGAGTTCGCGGTTTTCATCGTTTACAAAATTAATTGCATGTCTTCAATATTTGTTTATTTTTGAAGGTCAAAAAGGGACGAAAGCAAAATAAGAGACCTTTATCTTTGTTTATTCAAGAAACTTCTGTTGCTACAAATCCTTGCTTTAGGATTGTTCAACAGACGGCGTTTAAAACCGAGATACAGATATTAAAAGCATCATTAAAACTGAGCGGAAGCGTGGGCAAACTGAGTCCGTTGTTTGATGACCACTTAGTCCTGAAATTTGAAGGACCTACTGAACAGGCTGCATTCCGGTATTCTGCAAAACACCCAGCGATAATATTGGGAATGCCCAAGACCTATCTCCATCCAGAACCGACCTTGTTTCAAGCACTACTACGCCAACAATACTGGATACTTAGAGCCCGGGATTTAATTCAAAGAGTCTTAAGAGTCTTAACATGATTTAGAAATTGGGCGACTAAGTCCAATTTTCTCGAAACTTGAATCAACCTCACACGGACCCTTTTGTATATCGGAGTTGACTACGATCCATTATAATATGTTCAAGGACTTATCGTGGCTCGACATCCGTACAGGGGTGCATCTGCCTGTTTGTCTGTATGTCAACAAAAGCGTTAAACTTGGAACTGGTCGCAACCTTAACTACTGAAGCCTTTATAAGGGCTTTAAAACGATTGCAGCACGGTGAGGTATCCCTCAGACAATGGAGCCAATTTTATAGACACCAACCGATGTCTCTTACTACAAACTTTCTATTACAGTATACAACCTGCCATTTTGTGCTTCCCAATTTTTCAATAATTAGTCTATGGAAGCACGTAGAGGGGATGATGCGAGGCTTCTGGAAGATATGAACAGTGGAGTACGTAATATCACTTTAAGAAAGGCTTAAATGGAACCAGCGGGAACTAGGACTAAAGATTGGAGATTTGGTATTGATATTGGACAACAGCCTTCCGTCCACACAATGGCTCTTAGGAAGAGTCCTACTTTTTGAAGTCTTGTTCAAGCATGTAAAGGAGTTTTGTGTTATTGAAATATATGGACTAATTGTTACATATCTGGAGTTCATTTTTTTCGACTATTTTTCAGATCATGCTTTTCATTGGAGATCTAGTTGACTTCATAAAACGAATTATATATTGAACAAAATTTTTTACTACGTAAGAGGGGCAGGAATAAAAAAAAATTAAAATACCCAACGATGAGACTTCATTGCTCTATATTTATTATTATTTAAATAATTATTTATAAAAATACTTAGTGAACAATCTCTCACACAAAACCACATACATACTTCACACTGAATGGAAAGATTACCTTTAAGATTTAAGAAGGGATCTCTAGCCACGTTTTTATTACGGGAACAAATCCCTGTAATTGGGGACAAACTCCGTATTAGAAAAAAAAATCCTTTTTGGGGACAAACACAGTGGTTGCGAACAAATCCCTGTGTACCAATCACTATCACCCGCACCTTAAATCACAGGTTCTATTCATCCTTACACCATCGTTCAACGTAACGTTTACAACTAGAATGCGTCACGATCGTGCAACTCCTAATCCACCCGGACAAAGAAATTCCTGTCCTTTCTCCGTTTTGTGGAGCTAGGCGCGTTTCACATTTATCACGTACGCGGCGCATGCTAACCCCCAATCTCTGGGCCCACCACCAAAAAATTCGGCGTAATAACCCTTCGTGCAAAGTCTTTTTACCTTATTCTCTTATCTAGTCCCGCCTAAACTCGGTCCCTAAACCGAAGTAAGAATAATATGAAGTAGCGGCACTTCAACGGAGAACACAAAATGACAAGGATGCAATTAGTCAAAAGCTCTATACGGTTGTATCGGTAGAGCTATCAAGCATTCCAAAGTTCTTGCTTCTATAAGTCCTGCTGGTTCGAGAAAGAAATTCCTTAAATGCATTTAGAATTAAGTGTGAAGACTACAAATAATGTCAGCAATCAGCTGGCTTCAATCAAATATCTCAACTACGAACGTGAGGGGTGCAGATTATAAAAAATTACGCAACACATTCTCAAATATGCTTTAGTTTTTACCAACACATTCTCCAATAGAATGCAAGCAGCCAATGAAGATCTTCCACATGGAAGATACACATGCTACCACCTAAATATACCTTTCCTTTTCGCGCATCGATCACTTTTACTTATAGCGTTTACACTGTCCATGAATAAAATTCTTACGCACACCGATTTAATTTTTATAACGGTAAATTTTCCTCGCTACATCATATCGACACTCCTTAAGCAGGAAAATTTACTGCTTTAAAAATTAAATCAGTGTGCGTAAAAATTCTATTCATGGGCAGTGTAAAAACCGGAAGTAAAAATTCTCGATCTGCGAAAAGGAAAGTTATACTTAGCAAAAGCTCCTCCCCTAGAATTGAGGGATGTTACAAAGTGATAGCATGTGTATCTCCCATGTGGTGGTTTGCTTACAATTTTTAACAACGATTTGTTTACACATTTTGCTAGATCGCATTAATCGCTTAGGCAAATTATCTGCTTAGAATCTTATAATTAGAAAATATTTATTGTAAATTTGTTAATTTGCAGTAAGTCCAAAAAATAAAACTCAAATATGACAAGAATGTGCTCAGGGGGTCGGTGGGGAGTATCCAAACTCATTAAGATTTTCGAGACTGTTTACGCTTTTATTAATGTTTAAAGCAATCCTAAACGGTATCACATCAAAATCCTTTAATATTTTGATATTTGAATTTAACGGCTGGCAGCTGCTACATGCGTGTTACTCTTCGCTATTGCGTTCCTTCATCTTCATTGGCTGCTTGCGAAAAACTACACCATATTGGAGAATGTGTTGGTAAAAACTACAGCATAGCTGAGAATGTATTGAGAAATTTTTGATAATGTGCACCCCACACGTTCGTAGTTGAGATATTTGATTGAAGCCAGCTGATTGCTGACATTATTTGTAGTCTTCACACTTAATTCTAAATGCATTTAAGGAATTTCTTTCTCTCTCGAACCAGCAGGACTTTGGAAGCAAGAACTTTGGAATGCTTGAAAGCTCTACCGATACAACCGTAAAAAGCTTTCGACTATTTGCATTCTTGTCATTTTGTGCTTTCCATTGAAGTGTCGCTACTTAATATTATTCATAGTTCGGCCTAAACTAAACCTTCTTCTTACATTTTAACGAACTGGAAAGTTTAAAGGAATATATACATGTAATAATTATTTTTTCTTTTTATAGTTTAAAGATCAATAAAAAAATGCCAACTCAACATTTTCATTTCCTTTTTACAGAATAATTCATTTATTTTCCCGTGTGTGATGGGGCACCCGTCTAACTCCGGACGTTGGTATGGATTGGTTCTCTCCTAAAGGCGGTACTATACCCTCATATTACAAGGAAATATTCTGGAAATAGAGGGTTTTGGATTGACAGAACTTTAGACTTAGAGTGAGAATTTGTCTTGGAAATAATCTTATAGTTCTCCGTTGTCTGTTTTGAAATTCGAGAACCGCAACAGAATTGACCAGAATTGAGACACAACTAAACAGTAGGGCTCTTTTAAGTTTAATGGAATATACTGAAAGACTGAGAGTGAATAAATATTACATTTACTTTCTATAAATTTAATAACGTCACTTGAGGCGGAAAAACCAAATGTGAGGAGTTGTTTAAGCATTTGAGTAGTTTCAAATATGTTATTTTATTCTAAACTGTATTAAGAGGTTAAGCTAAGTAATCATTGTCTATACATTAGGAAACTCGTTCAATTATAGCGAAATGGGCTATATGAATATTTCCTCATCAATTCAATCAATAGTACTAAGCACTGATAAGGTTAAATTTTATCTTTTTAAAAATATATATTGTGTATAGTTTTGTGATTTTCTTTAATGCATTATAACATTTTAAATATGCACCCTATATATATCCTATCTATCTCATTGATATACTCGATACCCTTCTAAAATAAAATTGTTTCAATAAGAAAAAGAGTTAATGTATGATTATTATAAATTATAAAATCTTTGAAATTAGAACTTCTAGTTAAGCCGATATAAGTGATCCTACATTATTGTATTAAGTGTAATAAAAACAATTCATTTTTTTGCAAAATATAATGCTATTTTGAACCCCAATTATTTCAATTATTTCATGAAATCAAAAATGTAATTTAAATGGGTTATCAGAACAAAGATATTCAAAACAATCGATTGGTATATGTTAAAGGCTATTTTACGAAATGATAAATTAAAATTCCAAATTAATATTTATATGGTACGTAATATAAGGAAAACTGTTTTGAAACATACATACTTAACAGACATTACAAATTAGCTTCTCAAGGTATTTAAGAACAAAGAAACATATGTATGTATTTGGGGTTAATTAGCATACAATTATCCTTCTTATTATTACTGAAAGAATAGAACTCTGCTTTTAATTAGGCACCAAAATAAAGACGCTACGATATATGCAAATCTAAGATATTGATTGATTAAATTTTGATTCTGCCATTTGAACAATCAATAGATACATAGATTATAATATAAAACGTGAAGGAAAATTCAAGAAAAACTAAATTTTTGAGGTGTAGGAATAAGATATGTACAATGATAAAACACAGTCAGTGGGTCAAACGATGAAGAGCTAATTCGAAAACATAAATCGCTAAAGAATCTTATTTTATGAGTAATCAGAAAAACGGAGAAACGGTAAATAAGAAAAATAGAAAAGGTAGATTACGACTCAAAAACAAAAAAAAAAAAACTATAGAGGATCATTATAATTTATATTATTTTTGTGACACCTTTATTCTACCAAATCTTCCACCTGTACAACTAACTGACATATACTCATGATTACCCCACACGATTTCGACAAGCTCTCTCACTTAACCAGTTAACTGTTATTGACGAGTATACTCGTCATGTGGAAATGATTACTAATCAACTTTGTTGGTGTACTGTTATTAATTTTTCACACATATTTCTGCTATAAGAATATATATGGACAGAAGGGCCATATAAAAACATCTGGAGTTCAAACTCCTGGGTCTATACTCCGTGGTATATTTTTAAAAAAACACTTAATAGCTAATTGGTTATTTATTATTCTAAAGATAAAAAGTTAGCCTTCGCAGCATCTTTTACTAACTGGAAGCCCTCCTGTTTGAACCGGGAGTCCAAGCGTTCTTCAATAGAAATTTGTTTTTTCAAGAGAAAATTAATTTTAGATAAGTAAACAATTAGATCTTGTAAAGATGGTCTTAATGTCTTATATGTCCATAAATTTTTTTACTTTGAAATCGCAATTAATTGATAAACAGTAAAAAATTTCCCGTGTGGGGTCCCACGTTCTTTTTTGGAGGTGTGATCAAAATAGGTTATATTGGAAATAAATTTCCAAACATGAAATGAAATAAACATTGCTAACGAAAACAAAACGAATAAATAATTTTTGTATGCTTTAATATTTTATTGTAATTTAAAATACATATATACGTAGAGCAAGTCTGTTTGAGTGTCGTAAAGTGTGTATTTTCTTCAAACATCTTGGTTAAATATTATTGGATAACAAATTTGTATTATATCTCTGACTACAAAACTCACAAAAATTGGTACCTAGATCTTATCAACATTTTTAATTTTATTGAAACACAAAACCTTAAATATCTCCGTTTAACAAAAAATTTAGTTGTCCCACTTTCAAAATAAACGGCTCACATGATCAAGGAACTTATCCGAACTCTCTCTAACGTCATAATTCTTCTATTTATATTTTCCAATCTATCGAAAACGGTTTGAATAAATTTGCGTATGCAGATATGTGAAAAGAATTTTCTATTGTAGATTGCACTTATGTCAGCTTATGCGTAGCTTAAATCGTTAGCACTCAAAGCAAGTTAAAGGGCTCTTTTGCCTCAAATAGTCAAAAAAGGAAATATCTCAGCTTTAAGCTGGGTGCAGATTCTATCTCTACTTCATATTCCCAAATTCTGCTAATGAATCCGAAAGAAATTTTGCTTATTGTCATATTGGTGTTTTGATAAATCGTTCCACTCGAAAAAAATTCACAAAGCAAAACGGCTTACAGCAATCTTTTTGTGTCCGTAGAAACCAGAGTGACTTACAATGCTTATTACAAATAACTTACATTTTGTAAGAAATCCTTTCTGTTTAAATTTATTATACTGCTTTGCATAATCCCTGTTAGTTGTAAGTACTATTTCAGCTCCACTGTCATAAATTCCTCCGAATAACTCTTTCCCCATTTCAAACGAAAGAACGCAACACGCTTCAAAGAATCAAATGACACCTACTCTGGCACATTAGAACTTATCTTACGTTTATATGAACCATCTTTTCTGTTTATACGGTTAGAAACAATTAAATTGCCACTGTCCACAGATTTCACAAAATCGTAAAAGTTCGAAAGTTGATAAAATTTTTTTACAGAAGTGATCCTGAGAAGTATAGTCGGAGTGTGAATAATATAAATTAGCGACATTCTTTAAGGAGTAAAATCTACTGTTATAAAAATTAAATCGTGTAAAAACTGCAAATAAAAATGGTCAACGCGCGAAAAGGAAAATTATACTTAGCAAAAGCTCTTCCCCAAAAATTAGAGAACTAGAAGATCTGATATCATGAATATCTTCTATGTAGTGGTTTGTTAACAATTTTTGACAGTGATTTATTTACATATTCGGCTAGATCGCATTAATGGAAAATTTGCTTAGCCAAAATATCTGCTTAGAATGCATTTAAAATTAGAATATATTTGTTGTAAATTTCTTAATATATAATAAATTGAATAAAGAAAACTCAAATATGATGTCAGTGTGCTCACAGGGTGGGAATGGAGTAAAAAGAAGTACTTCTCCGCTTTTCATGCTCCGTCCATAATTTAAATAAATCAATTAAATCGACCACAATAGACGTAAAGCAGAGTGATGTCATGTAAGACATCGGACATTACTTTTCCATTCAAATTACTTTTATAAATGAATATATTAATAATCCAGTTAGGTGTAGGATTCTCTTTTGATCTCATAATCTTAAAGAAATTGTTCCGTATAATTACATTACCAGTTATAACCACTGCATTAGTCCTTAAAGATGCATCTCAAAGATAATTCCCATTAAATTTATGATTAATTTTTTTTTCTTTTTTAACTTCCGGAAAATAAGCGCTGTTTTATATTTTAAGATACATTCAAAGACGTTTTAGAACAAAATTTTTTTCTTTAAAGATAATTGCTGAATTTTATTGTCCGTTAACTTCTGTTCACATAAAAATATTTACTATTATTTTCTTTACTTTTGCGTTTCTTTTGAATACTGATACATACCCATCTGTTTTATCTTTTAGCGTTATTAATTACGTATCTTAAATACACTTCATTAAAACCTGATTTCTTTTAAATTCATCTGCTATATGAAAAAACTATGTGAAAAATATTAGTAATTTATATCATTTTTTGAAAATTGCAAGCTAAGATATAAAGGTTTTTTCAGTTACGAAAATTACAAATTTTCGTCGACGATTAACCCAGTCCCGTAGATAATAAATGTAGCACCAATGTGTAAGTACCTTATTTTAATTTAGGAAATATTTAGACTTTGAAAATAACCTCTTTGCCAATTCTCTATTAATAAATTTAAATTTATTAATTAGCTTAACACAATTGAAATTAAATACAATGTTATATAGATTCATTATTTTTTGGCGCCTTTATTCTACCGAATGTTCCACCTGTACAATTAACTGACATATATGGTACTCATGATTACCCCGCTCGATTTCGACACGCTCTCTCACTTAACCAGTTAACTGTTATTGACGAGTATACTCGTCATGTGGAAATTATTACTAATCACCTTTGTTGGTGTACTGTTATTAATTTTTCACAGATGGCCCATATAAAACCATCTGGAGTTCAAACTCCTAGCTCTATACTCCATGGTATTTTCTGGTTATTTATTCTTTTAAAGTTAAAAAGTTAGCCTTCGCAGCATCTTTTACTAACTGGAAGCCCTCCTGTTTAAAAAAATCCAACTTTTAACATACATATATTTCTGTCTTCATCTTTACGCACACTCAATCAGACTATACCCTAAACGAGTTCTTACTGTTTGTGACTTTGAAAACTATTGAACTATACTTGGTACTTAATGATGCCTATTCTGTTTTAAGGCTCCAATTCTCTGTATGCGCGTCCTACTACAAACACAATGTAGTAGTACGGACATTAATGTTGGTGTTTTGGAATTTAGCAGCAATAAACAGTAGAATATATATTTTTATAAATATTAGGAAAGGTTGTCGGTACACCAGACCTTGAAATCCAGCCAAGTACTCACTAATTAAGAGTGATAGGAAACGCGAGTTACATCAGTAACACTACCTTCAATTCAATTCTCCACCCTTGTCAAATTCCTCTTGCGATGAGCAAAGATTTCAAAAAGAACTCCACAAATATCATGCTTAGGTTTACCTCAAGAACAATCCCACAAATATCATCCTTACTCTTAAGATATTTGTCTTCCCGCCTGAAATTCTAGGGAGCTCAAAAATTGATTTTAACTGTTTTCCGGTGAGTTTAGCAAACACATTCTCACAAGATTGTGAAATAAAATCCATGCTAAGCACTTTAGAGAACTTCACTACGGCAATGATATGGAAATGAAATTCAGGCAGTCCTGTGTAATGCGAACTTAAAGACACATCTTCTAAATAAATAAATAATTCTGAAAATTGTGCTTCATTTAATTTAAAGGCAAGGTGCTGAATTATTTTATGTAACTCACATATAAAATCTTCAAAGGAGATAACGATAACGGTAGCACTACAGAGGCCATCATTATATAAAATAGGCAAAAAAATCAGTAAAGCATATAACTTAACATATCAGAAAAACAGCCGCATCAATTAAATAAAGCTATAAAAGTAATCAGCTTACGTAAAGATAGAAGTTATATAAATTTACTACACTCTTGAAAGTTTTGCGACTCTCTATGATGCAAATACAAACACGTTTCATCCCAATCTGTTTACTCATTATATTATAATTGTAAGCAATACAAATTTGCAACCGAAGAAATGGCGAAAATGGAAAACAATAAATAATGATAATAATAATAAACAATAAATATAGAATTCGACGTCTTCCTCAAATTTGAATTCACCGAAATTAATCATCCATCTTACAGTCCTGACCTGGCCCACGATACCTATATAAAAATAAGATTCCATAACAATAATGAATTAAAGATTTGGAAGAAAAAAAAATATTAGTATTTTTAATGATAAGAGAATTATTTTAGAAAGATGTAAGGTGCATTCAGGTTATATGAGAATTTATAGAAAAATGTTAAAATTTTGTTTAATTATTTCCTGTAGTATAAAACCGCAAAACTTTTCGACCTCTCCAAGTAGCGCGATTTTTCACTTGTTCATAGGAGAAAACTAAAACTAAACTATAGATATATCTTCTAATTATCAAACGTTGCTCTTCATTTATATACCAAAAACTTACTATTGATGAAGATGCCGCATTTTGATTTTGAAATTATTAAGATAAAATAACAGAATAGCAAAATGGCTGAGAGTAGTGGATAGGATGATTATTATCAATAGAACTACACAACCCTCCGAGTTTTAATTTATTTAATGAAGAAAGCAGTGAAAATGTTACTGGCTATAAATCAGAAAACGGTAATCTAGATAAATTTATTGTAATCTATGGAAATAATGAAGGATGGACAGGCGATGGCAATTTTAAGAAATTTGGTTTTAAAAAAGGACCAAACACCTGATTTTAGAATTGTTCCCTAATGGGTATTGCGTATAACCCACACAGTGAGTCTTGATAAAAACAATAAGGATTACCTGAAAGGGTTTTTTTTATTCTTATATTTTTCAGCTTCTATTATTCTTAATCATAAATGCCTAAACTTTGCCGGCTACTGGGGATTAATTTCCGGAATCCTACATGAATCTGCAATGCAATTTTAGGTTGATAGGCGTTTTCAAGCCATATTAATAGTTGATTTCATCAGAAAACAAACAGCCAAAAGTGTGATGGGCACGCACTTGATAGGGTTCCGGAGATGTTCTTACTCAGATTTTTATTATGCGTATCAAGAGTTATGTCATGTTAACAAAAGATGTAATTTCTATAAAAGTGTACGTGTTTGTGTTACGATTTATAAAAAAAGAGCTATTGCACCTTAAAGAATTTGCTTTGATTACGAATTTGAAAGCAAATACCTCGTGATTGAAGGATTAAAATAAAAAGATCTTAAAACCTTTTCTATTGCATTTTAGACTCATCTAAAATTAACGTTTCACTTGAAAGAAAATATTAAGAAAAAATTCTATTGAAAAGATTATTGGGATCTTTGGACCCCCGGTGGCCGCAAAGGGTTAACCATAAGGGTTCTGTTCTTTTGCCATTCGGTTACAGATCATTTAAAATGTTTGCATGACCCAAAAAAAAAGTATTTTTTTGGAGGGGATGCGACTCACTCTAGAAATAAAATAAAATTTTAAGTTTTCACGTCACACCGTTTCCGCAAAAAACGCCTATGATTACGGACAGACACGTGGGTGGTTTTATGAAGCTCAATTTTTTTCGTATCCAACTAAAATTAAGTCGTTTAAAAAGATAAGCCGCAAATTAGAATTTCGGGACCGAGAGTACGACAGATTTGATTATTAATGGGATATACTCTAACTTATGGTTCCCTTCTACTTTCCTATTTTTTAGTAATACAAATAATCTGCGGTATGTTTCTGGGTTCGGATACTCCGATGGTACAGAATATATTCACTTTCAATACTCTAAATCTTGACATTTGTTGGGTGACAAATCCTGCCGCCGCTTGATGCCATCAAAGAACAAAAAGAAGAAGAATCGTTTTATCTTCCCGACTTCCCTTCTATTTAATCATTTTCGTCTGTTGCAGCATTGTCGCTGCGGAGGCGTGTCCGCTGTCAATATTGTAAAACGCATTCTATTACTGAATAAAATGGATATTTAATTATCCCGTAATCTTTCATTCTTCTGTATAAATCAGCTGGCGACGAGGATGGAATTGAATCGGTTATTTTAGCAAAGAAAAGCCGATAACCTGAATTTGTATGTGCACGGGCATAACCTTACGGAACTGACTTGTTCGTATGCCTAACGCGGAATTGAAGGAAGAATCGGACAAAAGTAACTTTAGCTTGATTGTCAAAATCCATGGTGAGGAAATGGCGCCACTGATAGCTAACTTAAGGGGCTATTCTAGTTTAGAAATTTGAGAATTTTGATTTTTTTTGCATTTTTTGAAAGCATAAAAATATGACATATATAGTACAAATTTTACTTAAAAGTTTTCAATAGTTTTTACCTTTTTCATGTGGTGCAATGGACAAGAAAGATACTAAACCAATTCCTTTCAAATTTTACATAGTGTTCTACACATCCTCAGTTGAGCTGAAACTAGAATTTTAATATTTGATACATTATTTCTATTCCACACAAAAAAAAAGGATGACAGGAAGATTTTGCAGATATCCGAGAAGAATTCTTGCCTATCATTACGTAGAGGCCAAGCGACTTTGCGTAAAAAGAATCTAAATGTGTCATGTGATAATAAGAAGACTTTTGCTGGGTCATGAAGTGAAATTTGTTAGCATAATAAAGACCCGTTACTGTCCAAAAAACGCGATTGGGACAACGTAATTTTTTTCGGGCGAGGTTTTTTTTGGGCACGTTCTTCCATCACTCATACCTGATGTATCCACACTAATAGATTCATCCAGTGGCCGTCAAACACCCGGTAAAGGTGCACGTTTGGGGCTGTTTCTGAAAACAGCGATTTGGCACTTTGCACATCTTTACACACAATTTAAACGCTGCTGAAAAGGTCAAAATATATCAGAAGGCTTTATTACCATCTGCTCAAAGGTGGTTGATAAGAAAAAACATATATTGGCCACTGTAAGAACGCAATGACCCGAAACATCGGAGTCATACTTTTAGTGCGTGGAAACAAGAAAATGAAGCCAGACTGTCAAGCAATTATATCAAATTCGACGTATATGGAAGGACAACTTTATTACATTAGTAATAAAGCATACATGTGGGAGTCAGGGCAGCCGACTAATCCCGCGCTAAGGACCGTTAATCCATAATGTGAACTCTGAGCCTAGCTCAAGTCCAGTGCTGCGGGTTCTCCTTCTTCTTTGCCAAGCTGCCGTCAAGAGAAGTTCACTGTGCTAACCGTGCCGGTATACTTTTTCTTAACTTTATTCTTAATCATAATTCCTAATCATACCATTTCATTACTAATATTTCAATAATTTTAATAAAGTGAATTAACTAAGTCTGGCTTTTCTCTCCCGCTCCCACATACATGTAACGTATACTATAACGTATTTACTGTTTTCAATTTATTATCCCCAAGTCCTTTTTTAATGTTTGACGTACACGCTTTTCTCAAACTGACTGTACTCTGTTAACACTTTCTGTACGGGCAAATTCGATTGCAGATTGCGCGTAAACCGGACTGGTTTTGCTTATCGCATAAATTTGTGTCCTTTGCAACTATTAAATATAAATATAAAAAAAGCTCTTGTACTGTATGAAGAAGGTGTTATGAAATAATTTTAAGGAGTATAAATGAAAGCAAAAATATAAAATTATTTTTGATTTTCATTTATTAAGTGAAAACATAGTATTCTGTAAGAGTATGATAGCGCTCGTAGCAGCTACCTTTATGCAACGGAACATTACACAATTTGCAAGTGAAGCATGTTCGGCTTCTTCTTTTTTTTTTCTTTTTGATGCGTATTTTTGTTTTACCACTGGCCTCAATCCTTTTAAGTACAATGTACAAATCCTGTAACAGTAAGTAAAACGTGTTTTTACACGTTAAGTCCGTGTAAAAGTAAGTAAAACGTGTATCACCGAACTAATACACAAGCGGGACATAGATCAAATCATAGAGATCTCTGAGAAAGCCAAGAAAACTATATCCATACCTTTCTTTGATACTGAGCCTACAATTAATACTACAAAAGGGAGATGCCGAGAACAGAACCTCCAGCACAAGAGGGGTACCTGCGAGTTGACCAGGAGCAAACGATAAACTGTGAGGAACGGCATCAAAAATACAAAAAGGCCTGTGTCGAAGATAGTGAGAACCGATACCGGGAAGGCTTGATGGAATCGAGTATCGTCGAGGGATTTGTTAAGGAATTATTGGCACTCTTTTTCGATACTTTACATCCTGCATGTAGTCTGGCTAAGGGAGAGAGGTGACATATCCTGCCGCCGCCCGATACCATCAAAGGAAGAAGAAGAATCGCTTTGTCTTCCCGGCCTCCTTTCATCATTCCTCTTCTGCAGCAGCAGAAGAAAACACTTTCTATTACTGAATAAATTGGAAGTTGAGTAATTCCACAATCTTTCATTTTCCCATATAAATCACTGTAATAAAGTAGGATTCACAGTTGGAAAAAAACCATTGCGTAACGTCAAGCGGTAATGACAAAGTTAACAACTTGCGAAAAAAATTAAATTTAATCGCGAGCATGGTGACTTTTATCAAAAGAAAGCTTCATCCAAAACCACAATTTATCGTTGGTTGCAGAAATGTGGTTTGGCCTTAGTAACCTCGGTGACAAATTAAGGGAAGGTTGTCTATCATCTAGTGATGTGAAAAATATTAATGCTGTGCGTTAGATGATTGAAACATAGCGACTGTTTATGACACTGACATATGTTAGATATTAACGGTTTTGCATAAGCGTTTAGCTGTTAAAAAGTTGTGCTCGGTAGATTTCACACAATTTTACCAAAATTCAAAAATTGGCCCGTATTAAATGGAGCAAAAAATGCTCAAAATATTCAACCGCGTATTCGTATTAAAAAGCGTATAACAGGATAGGTATAGGCGACCTGCCCCCGATAGAAAGTCCTACAGTTATTATAAGTGATTCATATCTATAACTTTCTTGCACTAAAACAAGGTAGTTATGGAGATACAGAAGAAAATTTTCAAAAGAACTATTTAAAACACAATCGTTTCCATGCTTGTCAAACACTGCTTTCTGAGTTTTGTTTAATAAAAAAATTTGGCATTACTTTTTTACTGTTTAAATTAGTAAATAATAGACGAACAACTACTGACACTGGATTTGTCCCGTTTACATTGTCGGATAAGCTTTTATGTATTAACGTTAAATTTACTGTACAAATTGTGTAATTACGTAGGTACGGAAATTGGAAGAAAAAGTTATAGTAGAACTTCATTAGCAATATTAGTGGATCAATCCATTGTTGAATAATTAAGGGAGCACAAAAGTTTCCAATTCGGTTGGACAACTTTTCTAATTATGAAACCTCTACAGATATCATACAGATTTATTTTGATAGCATTTTTTAAAGAATTTGATATATCTCAACTTCAAGCGTTAAAATCCGTTGATATGTATTTCAGTATAACCCATAATTTATATATTGTATAAGTCTCTCATATATTCAATATGTCTTATCTGTGATAATAACACGCTAACTGCGATTAATCGTTGATATTATTAGTATAGTTGGTGATATAATAAAAAAGCAATAAAATCTGCAGGCCTTCTATTAGAACACGCTCAATATAGTAAAAATTAAGATATAAAGAAATGAACATCATATCTGAACATTTTCCTGAGAACAAACCATCAAAAGCCATTCCGCACCAATGGGTTTTAAAAACGAAACGAAACGCGAACGGCAACATAACAAAATGTAAGGCTCGTTTTGTATTCAAAGACTGCTCACAGAAGCAGGAAATCGAATTTAAGGAGATTTATTTTTCGCTACCTCATCGCAATATCCGCTAAATACAATCTCCAAATACATCAAATGCACTGTCATTACTTTTATGAGGGGCTTGCACCGCCCTGAAGTTTCAAAATTTTTTTTTGCTATTGCTTTATACTTGAGACTTCTAGGAATAATTTCAGTGGTCGATCATTTCAGTATTCCAAGGATTACCTGATTTATAGCAATTTGAAGCAGGCAAGATCCAGGATATACCCGCGTCGCAGGTAGCGACTGTAGAGGTATGTCTAGACAGTGGCTGAAGGTATTTTTGAATGAAAATCATTATTGCGGGTTTGGAATGGGGTCTTTTATGTCATACGGTAGAGCAAAAATGTGGTAAGTGGTAAAAATGCTTAAGGAAATGAATTCAGATAGAAAAGGCTCCAGAGCATCAAGTGGGTGTGTTTATGAGAGTAGGAAGAGAAGACATTATCCAATGAATTGTTCTTCAATGGATAATGAGAAATGCTATTTAGGAGGAGAGCTTGAACGCGGTGATTTGGTCAGTGGTACCAGAAGTGCTCTCCAACGAAGCACAAATCGTTCAAATAGCAGTATATTCAATGAAGCCGCAAATATATTCAATGAAGGATACATAACTGCTTTATTAATGGCATAACTGCAAAATTTAACAATTGGACCAAGTACAAATCTAATCTAATCTTAACCCGAATCTAGTTTATCAAAACTCAACTGAACTCCCGTTTCCTCTTCATGGGAATGTCACAAGAGCAAATTCTCAAAAAGTTTATTTCGTATGTATGTGAACGTAAATCTGTACTTCTATACTAAAATTCAACATTATTACTAATTAATTATTAATTAATAACTCTTAATAGAATAGCATGTTTACAATTATTGGAATTCCTTGACGTTATTTTTTACCCAATATTACTGTCTGCATTTCATACTATGTTAATTTTTGTATATTAAGCAAATATGAAAAACATACAAATGAGTTGTGTGCATGCGTGCACTAAAAAGCATTCGTTTCTATACATCATATAGTAGCAACTTTTCTAAATATTATTGTAAACTATAAAATTTAGCACAGGTTATAAAAGTGTGGGGCATGTGCATTACAATATATTCAAAATAACTCTAAGCGGGACTAGAATTGATGTAACATAATGTAACGCAAGGTGCCAATGTGATAAAATAAAGACGTAAGCCGGCTGAACGAAGGTTCGATAAGTTACGAAATGTCACGTAACAGTGCCATAACCGAAGTATGAATAATATCAAGTAGCGACACTTCTTAAGGAATGAGAATTTACCGTTATAAAAAGTAAATCGGTGTCCGTAAGAATTTTATTCATGTACAGTGTAAAAGTCAGAAGTAAAAATGGTCGATGCCCGAAAAAGAAAGGTATACTTAGCAAAAGCTCTTCCCTAAAATTGGGGGACGTTAAAAGGTGATAGCATGTGTTTTTCCCATGTGGTGGTTTGTTTAAAATTTTTAACAGTAATTTGATTACATATTTTGCAAAATCATATTTATGGAATGTTGGCTTAGGCGAAATATCTGCCTAAAATGGTCTTATAATTAGAAAATATTTATTGTAAATTTGTTAATTTACAGTAAATCGAAGGAATAGAACTCAAATATGACAAGAATGGGCTGAGGGGGTGGGTGGGGAGCACCCAAAATTTTCGAGACTGTTTATGCTTTTATTAATTTTTAAAACAATCCTAAACGATATTGCATTAAAATCCTTTAATGTTTTCATATTTGAATTTAACGGCTGGCAGGTGCTACATGTGTGTTATTCTTCGCTATTGCATTCCTTAATCTTCATTGGCTGCTTACGATAAACTACACCATATTGGAGACTGTGTTGGTAAAAATTACAGCATAGTTGAGAATGCGTTGCGAAATTTTTGATAATATGCACCTCAGCCATTCGTAGTTGAGATGTTTGATTGACGTCAGTTGATTGCTAGCAATATTTCTACTCTTCACACTTGCCTTTAAATGCATTTAAGGAATTTCTTTCTTTTTTGGACCACCAGCGTTCATGGAAGCAAGAGCTTTTGGATGCTTGAAAGCTCTATCTATCAATCGTAAAGAGCTTTCGACTATTTGCATCCTAGTCTCTTTTGGGTTCTCCATTGTGTTGTTACTTGATATTATTCATACTTCGCCATAACCCTCGTACAAAACGTAAACAGTGCGACAATGATTCATGAGATGCTACTCCACCTGTACTCAGCACGAGCTCCAAGTGGAAGGGGCCCATCTGTTTCCAATTTGGGAAGACAGACAGATCGAACTACATGGAGGACAGATGGCTACAAGCCAGTTCGAGGGTTACTGGCTCATAGCCCCGGTCAGTATAACCATTAGGGTTTCCCTTGGGTGTTTGGCGCACTCGGCGTGGGACACCCGGTGGATTATCACTATAGTGACCCTTTAGTAGTTAATAAACGCCTTTGTATGAAAAATTCGAATTTTTTTTGTGCTCCCTTGTTTGTTTTCCGTGTTTTGGCATGTAGGAGTACTTGGCGTAGTAGAGAATGAAGGGGGGTTAATAGAATAGGGGATGGGAAAATTCATTCGTACTCGTAGTATAGTTTTAGGCTATTATTATGCATTGGTTACCAGTTAGGTCCAGCCCCTATTGTGGAAGACTCCCGAGTAATTTGAAAAAATGGCCGACAGTATGCGCCAAGCCCTATGCCTGAAATTCCCTTGGAGCAACCTAACGGCTTTAATTTCGGTGGAGCAACTTTGTAGCTCCTGAGATGCAGTTACAAAAGGAGCGGTTTTCTTTAACTCTAAATGAAACACAGGGTTTTTAGTAACTTACTGGTTTGTTTATTCAAAAATCAGTTTCCTTTTATATCAAAAATTTACTTATATATTTGCAATATCAATAATTGATCGTTCTTACAAATTCGATCAGCAGGGCCTCGCTCAGTATTTCGTATATAACCCAAATGCATGTTCTAGTGGCGTTTATCAATATGTCAAAAACCATGCAAAGGTTTAAAGTGCTGACTTGCGTTTGGCGCGAAATGGCGAAGCATTACTCGGGCGTCTGACTCTAGTACTGGATTGTCAATGAATCTCGCGAAGTAACAACTGAATTTCTTATGCCCCTGTAACATTGTCACCATACTTTTGAGAGCTTATGCTTTCGAGTTTCGTGACTCAGTAGGACTTTATCTTCTGCATGGAACATGAGGGGCCTTACAATTTGGTCGTAATGTGTTTTACATTTTTGTTTGCCGGTCAATAAATTTTTTCGGGCCGTAACATACGACTTGTGTAGTCTATAATGGAGCATCTGATTGTAGCTCTCTTGATTGTATACGAACTCTGGTTCTCGTTTTAAATTCGAAGGGACATTAAAGGTGAAATGTGTTTATATATAGGGAGTTCAGCGGAAAATTTTCGAGTTTGAATGGTAATTGCTTAAAAACAAGCGAAGTGAGGTAAACGGGAGAGGTGTCGTTCGACGTTCATGATTTGCGGGTTTGACAGTAGGCAAGAAGGGACAATCATCAATAGATGATTGAACTCCTCCGGGACCATAAACGTCAGCAGCGACATGTGGATCAAGTTCGAGGCAGAATTATTCTAACTCAAGTTTAATTTTTAATCTTTCTTTAATATTAATTCTAACACCAGTTTAACCTTCAGATAACAGAAATAAAATATATGATTTAAGATTTAAGGATGTATAATGCGAAATCATCATATATTCTGCAGATTGAAAGTTTTTATTTTCTTTTGCTGTCGTTGTTCAAATTCATATTATTTTTATTAATCCATTGAATTGTGTTTTGATGATAATCAAAAACATGTTACATAAAGCTTGTCACCCTGTCTCCTCAACATGTTTTCGACTAAGTAAAGGTTGAGATATTTTAATTTTTGAATTTCGAATTCATAGAATCCTCCTTTATATTCTTTTAGAAGATACGTGAAGGGATTTGTTAGCTGAATGTTCTCTAATTTTGAAGATTTTCGCTATCCAGTTTGGTGTGTATATTTTTTCAAAAAATATGACTGTATTTGTTGATTCGACTTTCGAAGTCTCCAATTTACAGATATGTTGAGGTGTAATTTTTATATTATTTTATGGTGTTGAGTGTAGTTGCTTTTATTTTGTTTTTTTTTATATACATTGGCTTCACTTGAATTGTTCGATGTTTTTTATTACTATATATTATTACCAATTCCTTTATTGTATCAGTCTAACCATATGTTCCTTTTATGGCAAATTTCTTCCACACCATGCTTTTGAATGTTCTGTTGAAAAGTACCAATATTGACGCCTTACGTTAAATAATGATTAATATTGAATTTGTTCATTATTTCTTCAGTTTTTGTTAAAAAATTGCTCCCCATCATCCGTTTGCATATTCTTAGGAATCCGGTCGTCATATGGTTTTAAATGCTGCAGTAACTTCAACTCCAGTCTTTTTCGTTTCAAAAATGTATTTAGAATTATTATATTTAGAATAATTATAATTTAGATTGCTATTTATGAACTGGCAAAAATGGTGTTGCTAGTTTGACATTATTGACGGAATTTGTACTCAGAATGTTTTGTCATATGGACGTTGCATGTGTTGTTAACAGTGACTTGAATATTTCGTCTCAGTCAAAAAATGGAAATAACTTGTGAGAATTTTCGTGCGATGATGAATCTATCAACTCACTTCGGCTTTTGGCGATGAAGCACCATCTGAAACCACTGTATACTATACTGGTTTAGTGAATTCAATCGTGTCCGTCGTTTGTTTGCTCAGGGACGAATTTAAAAAAGGTCGTCCAAAGCAGTTGTTCTACCAGGAAACATTTATGCTGTGCGTGAACTGATATTGCAAGATCGTCCTGTCACATACCGTGGGATTGAAGCATACCTGGATATGACAAGTATACACAAGATTTTACATGAACATTTAGCCGTGAAAAATATTGGTGGGCGTTGGATACCGCATAATTTGACAATCGCTCAGGAAAAGGCTCGTGTCGATTTGTGCAAATAAATGCTAAAAAAATACGTGGTGCGTGAAAAATCGTGTATAACATCTACATGGGTGACGAATCTTGGATCTATGTGTGAGTCCGAAAGTAAACAACAGTTGACTGTATGGGTTTTCCAAGATGATCCAAACCCAAAAAATGTTGTTCGCGCAAGAAGCGCTTCGAAGCAAATAATCGCCTGTTGTTTAGGATTCAAATTGGTTCAAACGTATGCAAAATGAATCGATTATCGCGGAGAATATTTTGAAAAACAATAAAACCATGATTTAATGATAAATATTTGTTTTTATACATTATTAACAACGGTTTCTTTCCACATTATTTTCTGTTTTCACACTTAAGGGAGTTAATTGTAACTGAAGCTAATGCTTAAGTCTTATAAATAACTTCGTTCGTTCCTGCTTTGTTTTTTGTGAAGTGGTTTTCAAAACAAGAATTTCTCAAGTTTTTCTATTTCAACATTAATGCATAAAGTTAAAGATTCTACAGTAGCATTAATATTTTTTTTTCATTAAAACTTTTCAACTTTTGGTGATCGTGCGAATTTGTTAGCAGTTATTTTTTAAGTAATTTGATAGTAGACAGAAGTGCGCAATTCATGCTTTAATTTCAGCTTCTCGAAGCTCTTCAATAATAGATATAATTTCGTTATGAAATTCCAGCCAACACTGTGAAATGGTATTAAAAACCTTAGTCTATTCACAAATTCGGTAATAAACGTAATCTCTCTTTTAAGTATAAGTTTATTTATGATTTCCTTATATTTTACGCTTTTACTACCCTTTATTTGACTACCAAGTTCATGATTATGTCTACACGCATTGGTGTGTTTTAAGATGGTTTTGTAATTTAATAAATCGCTTTGGGTATATTTGTTTTCTGAAGATTCTCTTATAAATATAAGTTCACATTGTCCCATTGTAGTTTTATAATCCTGTCTTCTAATTAAAAATTCATCATCTGCTTTTATTTTAATTTCAGAGTTTCAAATTTTCCATATATTATATTATTTCCAATATAGGCAATATTGCGGACTTTATCAATTTTAGAGCTGTTGTCAATGTTTAATAATAATTTTTTCGAAAAATTAAAGGAACTCTTGTCTGCTACTAATGTTTCTGAGTACTGAAACTCTCTCTTCTCTCTTTATTGGAGTACTTGTTGCTTCTAAATTTGGGAAAGGCGGTTTTTGTGTTAGTTGCAGGTAATCGTGTTCATCGATTCCCGTTTTAGGTTCAATTTTTATATCATTTCTTGACTCTCAATTTTAACAAAATTTCTTTAAGGGGTTTTGTTATTGGCTTAACTGTTTTACACACTTATCCTCTATTTTCATCTTTCCAAATTTAATAGCTTGAAACTTTTTTCTTATCGTATTTTTAGTCTTTATAAAGCCTTTCAACAATTTCTTCTTCTTGTATTCCATCTTTCTTATAGTCATCTTTAGCTGGTTTATTAATTGCTTTAACTGCTTTCCAAAGGTCTGTTAACTGCTCTAACTACTTTCCAGTAGGTCTGTAAACTGTTTTAACTGCCTTTAACTAATTCTTAGTGATGTACGGATCTCTTACTTCATCGTATTTATTTATTTATATTTATAAATATGTCGAAACATTTTCGTTAACCCCCTTTTTAAAGAAGCTCTCTTTATCAATTACTAAAGCACCACAATCACCCTTCCAGTACTCAACCCAAATATTACGGGAAGTATCAAAGGGCATATCGGTGTTAACATGATTACTATACACATGCTTGAGATTCATTTCATCTTGTTTAAATAGAATGGGAAGATTAGCGTTGTCACGAATTAGATGCTTCGGTATGTGGGTATAAGTTTGACATAGATAAAAGCTATCAACATCATTATGACGTCCCATACAAAAATATGCGCGTACATTATTTTGCTTACCACAAGCCACATCATCAAAAATAAAAACATTTCGTGTAGCTTCATCTGGAGGAAGAAAATCACTATTTTCCGAGAATGTAAAATATCCTAACCCTGATGTTAGGCTAA
The DNA here is from genome assembly GCA_001932985.1 of Proctacanthus coquilletti. NCBI lineage: Eukaryota > Metazoa > Arthropoda > Insecta > Diptera > Asilidae > Proctacanthus > Proctacanthus coquilletti. The sequence goes on along the minus strand of MNCL01000178.1, from coordinate 64,028 downwards.
CTATTTGTTTCAAATATTTGTATTTTGGCTGATGTAACGATTTGGAATAGACATATATATTTTCAAACTTTAGACCATTATCATACTCCAAATAACCAATCATGAGATTGGTTTCACCACAATTATAAGGCCTTACTATAATTGCTTTTACGGTACTAGGAAGCAGCGGGCTATGTCAACATTTCGGTTTTTCAGATTCCACATCATTATTTGTTATTGTGAAATCTAATTGCTGTTTGATAAATCTCACTATATAACTCATATATTATCTAATTGGTAAGTTCTTTGGGGATCCCATCCCCAAGGGAATGATTAGGAATAAAGTCTTCGATAAATGAACTTTAATAAAAAGCTCTTGGTACTAACAGTTGTTTGCGTCTGTCTGGGTTCGCAGTCGAAGATGGAATGAATAACATCTCATTCGTACCGCTCCGATGGCATCTCTCCGTTCCCTCTGAAGTAAGCTCCGGATCGGAACGGAATGTGGAGACAGGGGTCCCCACAGTACTCCCCCCCCAAGCAACTTGATTGCGATGACTAAATGCTGGTTTTAACCTTTCTGTAGGGATTACTACTTCTCGACTTTGCATGTCGATTTTAAAGATGTGCTTGTTGATCTTCGTGATGACCTTATGCGGACCGGTGTATGGAGGCTGCAAGGGCTTGCGAACTGCATCTACCCGAACAAAAACATGAGAACAGTCCTCTAGGTGCTTCTGCTGGAAAAATGATTTAGAGCTGTGATAAGAAATAGGGGTTGGTTTAATTCATCGAATACAAGAACGAATCCTATCCACCGCCGGTGCCGAAAAATATTCTGCACCGGAACCAACAAAAAACCCGGCCGGAACTCGCAGTGGTGTACCAAACAATACCTCCGCCCAAGATGCTTCAATGTCTTGTTTAAAACAGTTTCCAAGTCCAAGCAACACCGGTGGTAACTTTTCTGTCCAGGACCCGCGAACGTGGCTCATTAGTGCGGCTTTAAAGGACCTGTGCCAGCATTCCACTAAACCATTGGAAGCTGGGTGGTAAGAGATGTTCGATTGCATTGAATTCCTGTTAATCTGGCCAGCGCCCGAAAAAGGGACGATTCGAATTGAGTGCCCTGGTCGGTAGTTACGATTTTTGGCTCCATATCGAGATATCCACGTGCTGTAAAATAACGTAGCAATAGTTTCTGCCGACATATTCCTCAACGGAACGGCTTCCGGCCATCTTGAGAACCTGTCAATCATAGTGAGACAGTACCGATAACCCTTGTCGTGCGGCATGACCACGATGTCCATATGTACGTGTTAAAAACGTTCATCCGATGTGTCTATGCGAATTGGCGCGTTGCGATTGTGACGATGAATTTTTGCCCGTTGACACGGAATACACACTCTGCACCAAGCCAGAACATCCTTTCTCATGCTGGGCCACACATATTCTGTACCGAGTTGTTTCTGGGTGGCTCTGCCGCGAAGCGGGCCAGGAATAAATGGACGAATCAATCCATTTGATACGTCGCAGAAAATGATGGTATCCGGATCCATTCTGATTTTCTTGAGCCGCAATGAAGACTGTATTCAGAAGATGTTTTATTTCTTCGTCTTGTTCTTGCGCTGTCTGTAATTGTCTTGGGTTCACTGTTTTCGGAAATTCAATTGCCTCCACACGAGAAAGCGCGTCAGCCACTGCATTGTTATTCCCCTTAATATATTTGATATCTGTAGAAAATTGCGCAATGAAGTCTAGTTGTCTACGATCGATCCAGCAAGTGTTTGAAATGCCTGATTGACGCGAAGACCGCCAGCAACTCGCGATCATACGTACTGTACTTCTCCTTTGTCTCCAGATTGTCGTTGTTCCAGGACAGCTCCGATGGCTGTGTCAGAAGCATCGGTGCTCAAGTTTAATCCCGCCGAAGGACTTGTATGAACTAATAAAGCCGTATTGGCCAGGCTGTTTTTGCAAGCCTCGAATGCCGCGCTCGCCTCTGGATGCCATTCGATGGGCGTTTTATCATTTTTTTTGGCATTTTTTAGAAAATTATTCAGCGGCGCCTGAAGAAATGTTGCCTGGGGAATGCAGCGACGATAATAATTTATCATACCCAAAAAACGGCGGAGCTGTTTAACATTTTTAGGCCTCTCAAGGTTGATGACTGCTGAAACCTTTGCCGCAGGAGGCCTGCAACCCTCGCCACTTACTTCGTATCTCAGATAAATGACCTTGCTCTGACTAAAAACACATTTGTCTCTGTTAATAGTCAACTTGTACTGTTGTAAACGATCGAGGACCAACTCGAGGTGGCGACGATGCTCCTTCCGATTCTCAGACATGACGATAATGTCGTCGATATAGCAATATACGAAATTGAAATCCCGTAGGATTATGTCCATGAAACGTTGGAACGTCTGCGATGCGTTAATAAGTACGTGAATAAATACTCGAACAGTTCGAATGGCGTAGTTACGGCTGTCTTTTGGATGTCTCCTTCCGCTATAGGTATTTGATGGTATGCCCTCGACAGGTCCAATGTAGAAAAGATCTTCTTATCGCTCAGAAAAATCCTGAATATGCACTATTGGGTATCTGTCCGGAACTGTTGTCAACAAGACTTCCCTCTTTGAGGTTAATTGAGAAATTGAAATGCGACAGGAAATCAGCCCCAATCAGCGGAACATGGACACCAGTGATAATGAAGGTCCACGAAAATTCTTTATCGGAACTCAAAAGCAGCACCAGGTTCTGTTTTCCCTAAGTTTTAATTATAGAAGCGTTGGCAGCGATAAGGATATTCTGACTTAAATTTGATTTCTTTCTTCCCGCGCAACCAACGGGTATTGCTGATATTGCTGAGCCCGAATCGACTAGAAACCTATGGGAATATTGAATACTCAACCATTAACAATGATAATGACAAATTCACAATAATAATAATATTTATTAGTAAACTTTGGCACAAGTAAATAATTTTAATTATTACAACGATGCCACATCTGAGGCGTAAGAAGACGCGCTTGAGAATACCCGCCGGATTGCCTCTGCACGAGGAAACAGCGCTTGTTTTCGCTGGC